>BRDA01038686.1:0-13891 GCA_036984385.1 Crenuchus spilurus
AGACTCCAGCAGACCAGACAAAGAAGCAGAAGCAGGGAGATAAGGGAGGGAGGGAAAGTGCGACCGCCTTCACCAAGAGCCAAGAGAAGAGAGAATAATAGTAGCTTTGCTGTACTGTTGCATTTGTGTACAACTTGGACTCATTTTGATGAGAAATAGCAACAAAGCTAACCAGAAAAACCCATTAGAATCTACATTAGAATCTCGTTTGATTACTTTCCTCTCTTAGTTTATAATGTTGCTATATTTTAGACAACAGCAGTAATAAGACATTACAATGCCATTAAAATGTATTGCTTTATTCATAGCAGACACACTTCTACAAACTTCTTAGACACACTACATTTTCTTAACTCTTAATGCTCTAAAAACACAAAGTATTTTGCACAGATATTGATTTTGTGCACAGATATTGATATAAAAGTAAAAAATGAAATTATTCCTTCCAAAGGTGAGTTTAACAAATTATATTATAGCAAATTATGCTTATTTTATGCTCACTATCTCATAAATATTTTTTCAGGAACAAAATTGCTACTTACTTGGGGAAAAGATAAATTTTTTCATTGTTTTTTTTTTTAATTCCATAAAGAAATCTGGAAGCAGGTATAATTTTTGGGATCAAATTGAGTCCAGTCCTAATGGTTGTAGGAAACACAAACTGGCCAAAAACATAGTATTAGTACATGATATGCTGTGTATTGTTTTTACATCACATTATAAACTAAAATGAACTGAAGTCTGAAGTCCCTTCCTGTACATATCTGAGTGTATGAAGGGACTACGAGCACAGGTGTTACACCGTGCTACTGAGCAGTTGCTCACTAAACCCAGTGATGGCCGAGTGGTTGAGTAAGAGACTGAGAGAAGGGAAAAGAGACGTGGAGAGAAGCAGGAAGCAGAGCTGCTGGACTTTCACAGTAACCTGTGAGAGATTTTTGTCCCCTTGGGCTTGGAAACTGGCCCAGCTCTGCCAAGGCAGCTCAGCAAATTAATAAATCCTCCAGCTTATAAAACGTGGCAATGAATAAATAATAAAAGCTGTCAAGAGTGGGCCATCTCAACCAGATTCTTTCCTGGTGGCATAACAGCACTCACTTTTAAGTGGGGAAGCTGTGCGTTGGTGTGCGTGTTTGCTTTAGCTCAGCTCCAGCCAGTGTTGATGGCCTAGGTGGGGCAAACACTGCACAGAGAGGAAAGGGAGGTGAGGGATAGTCTGGGGAAAGACCTGAAGGGGGTTTTACCATGAAGCAAGCTCAATCTAGTTGGGTTTCCTTGAAGCTTTAAGAGAATTTCCCAGTCAGTTGTAAATGTTCTGCAGCTTGTTGCATGTTTAATAGGGCTGTTACTGCTGCACTTTTACATTAATTTTGGGTCACCCATTACATGTTCCATGACAAAACACGTTTTTATTTTAGAAGAAATTTATGTTTTGGAGATTACAATCAAATACACAGATGCTGCTTCTCCAGAAACTCAGTCTTCTGTGGTAGAATAGTGAGGTAGGACAGTGCTGCTGCTTCTGCTGTTTAGTAGTTCAGTAGTAGCAGATTTTTGTAGGAGCAGTTGATGTCTCCCACACATTGTTGACAGTCAGCTTATAGGCTTTAGTCCTGTTTTGTCTCTCTTTTCTGGATGTTTGACACACACATGGTGGAGTTAACATTAGTGATGTAGCACTTATTTCACTAATGTTGAACAAAATAAGTTTTCTTTTTCAAAAACATACTCTAGTTGAAAACATCACTCTTATTCTAGTGTTTGCTTAAGGGTGTTTATTGACTTATTTATCTTATTCTAGTGCATCCACAATATTCCTACATCTCATAATGCCTTGTGTGATAGAGTGAGAACAGCTGTACTAAAGCCTATAAACTAGGCATGAGCGATAAACCGAAAATGTATCAATACCGAAATTTATGATAATAACCGACGTCATTTTGCCCATGTTTGTATTTTAGGTGTCTTAAAAAATGGAAAGAAAAGTCATTTTGTCTTTTTTGTTGGCTACGTTCATGTTCCATTAAGACACTGCTCTCTGTGCTGTGTGTAGGGCAGCCTGTAGTCACGTGACTACAGGCTGCCCTACCAGAGCGGGCCTTACGGAGAATGGTCTGACTGCAGAGCCGCAGAGCCACGAATTTACGCCAGCAGTTTCACGCCAGTGGCAGTGCATACATGGTAAACACATGTAAACTGTGAATTTTAAAGGAGGTTTGTGACGGTTATGTGTTGCAATGCATATTTCCATACAAGAAGGAAGATCATTGCCAATATATGATCGATGTGACACATGCTGAGGCAAATATCATTGTCCGTTTTACTCCATAGAGTATTATACGCCAACATCAGGAGTCATGTCAAACTACATTTTAATCAAGCAGTACAACATGAAGGTAAGTCAGTTAACACAACAATAACAGTCTTTTGACACAACAGTACAACATAGGTTGTACAATAATTCGGACAATATCTAACATATAATAGTTACCTACAATGCCGAACATGTCATAGCTGTATATAATTATATAAATATCAGACTAATTATATAAATATCAGACTAATTACCGTATTTTCCGGACTATGAGTCGCACCAGCATAGTAAAGAAGAAAAAAACATATAAGTCGCACTGGAGTATAAGCCGCATTTTTGGAGGAAATTTATTTCATGAAGTCTAACACCAAGCACAGACATGTCATTTTGAAAAGTAATTTAAAATAAAAGTTGAATAGAGGCACCAACAGGCTGAATAATTGAACAGTATGCTTACGTTACTGACACAACTGAGAACGTGCCTGGTATGTTAACATAACATATTAAGATTTATTCAGAAAACCATAGCATATATAATATGCTGAAATGTTTACTAAACAACTCCGCTAACTCCGGAGGTAGAAGTTGCGGCGCTTCTTCTTCTACGTCGCTTACATCAGACTCATCCTCAGTTGCAACACGGGCCTAGAGCGCCCTCTTGCGGTTTAGTGTGAAAATAACATGTAAAATGATATACCGGTAATAATGTATAATAATTTCACACATAAGTCGCTCCAGAGTATAAGTCCCACCCCTGGCCAAACTATGAAAAAAACCGCGACTTATAGTCCGGAAAATACGGTATATAAATATCAGACTTTGTAAACTGCATGTATGATTAAGCCTCAAATTACAACTTTTAAAATGGTATACTCAACTAGGTTTATAATACCTTGTTGTCATTTGAGGCTTAATCATATTTATATAATTATATGCATCGGTAGATATTGTACAATTTATGTTGTACTGTTGTGTCAAAAGCCGGTTACTGTCATTACTAAGCCTTTCAGAGACCTACAAATATTTTTATGGCCGCACACTTTATAGAATTTATTTTCTCATGTTTCAGGATGCACTATTCACCGATGTGGGAAAATGCGGAAAAATGTACTATGTGCAGAGTTCTTATGAACAGATGCAACATCAGAAAGCATATTGACTGTAAACATACAAACCAGGAGCTTTTTGATGTAAATTCTAAATACCACATCAGGAGTGAGTGTATTGATAATGTTAATGGTGTCTTTTCTGTCCAAGACATTTTCTTCATTTATTTATGCTTTAATGTTAATTAAAGTGGTAATAAAAAGGGAATTGTACCATCAATATAACTGGCTGTGAAGTATTTGTTGGCCTAACACATTCTTTGTTTTTGGGGTATGTGTGTATTAGTATTATCGTCCATTTATCGTTATCGAGGTGAACTGCTCAATATATCACAATATTGATTTTAGACCATATTGTCCCAGCCCCAGCAAATAAAATATTTATAATTCCTGATAACATTCCGTCATTGACAAATGGCATTATAACTCCTATTAGCTATTATCATTTGATGTCATTTGAAAGTACTTGCTACATTAGGATCTTGTTAGATTGCTTTCCTCTGTAAAGTTATTGTGTTTTATAGCTTATAATGTTACTGTATTTTAGACAACAGCAATAATAAGATATTACAATGTCATTAAAATGTATTGCTTTATTCATAGCCGACCCACTTCTACAAACTTCTTAGACACACTACATTTCCTTAACTCTTAATGCTGTAATAGCAGATTAAAGCACGAGGTCCAGCCACACTCCAGACTCTGCCTCAATCCCCCGAAGCTCACTATGTTCTGCCTAATTTCAGATGAGCAGAACCTCGTATCGCAGCTGAGCTATTTTGCTTCCTGCTGAGGTCACAGGTCCCTGCGGTTTGTTTTTCTGACTGCCATTTTGGAGCACTAAGCGGCTAGATTTGATGCGGGGAGGACCAATAAATTTTGAACTACAAATAAAAGCGCCACTCATCTTTTCTTTGGTGTATATTCTTGTATTATAGTGAAACCTCCCATTTTTCTTCAACTCACTGGATTTGTTAATTACAACAAGATGTGTTTAGCATCCGCCTGAATAAATGAATGAATCATGGAGAGGAGAATGAGAGTTTTGAGCGCCTTGCATGAGTGTTTGTAGCCTGATGAATGAGAAGCCAAATGCACTTTGAAGTAGAAGTGAGATGATGCTTTAATGGGCATAAACGAACTCTGCAGATATATTAGCCTTCATCAGTGTTGTGTGTATTCATTTGTAAATGAAAGACGACTTTATGCCTGGTGCTTCACTAATTGTCTACAGATGAGTCTTTTGAGCTTTATAGGACACAAATGTGTACATTGATGTGCCAGAATATTAGGACCAAAATGGTAATATGGAATTTGGAGGCCACTAGAAGAGCACCCTGCAAACCTTACCCTTACAGAGATGCTCCAAACCAGTCGTGATGATTTGGCCTTTGCCAAAGTTGCCAGGTCTTCAGCATTTCAATTATTGCAACTGACTTTTCTCTTACCATCTAATATATACTTTTTTACTTTTTTTTCTTTTTGTTCTTGCAAGCTACATGTATAATAACTGTGATGATGCTCATGATTACTCCAGTAACTGAGCCACGTTGTCAACACACACTTCTGATGTGAGTTTGAAAGATTGATTGTAGCCATTTAGTTTAGTAAAGATAAAGATGTGTGATTCATACCCACAATTTAAAGTATTTGAATGTAAGTCTGTTTAAATACACATTATGTTGTGGCTCATTGGATGCCATTGCAGGGATTCTTGGAGTGGACAGCAGAGCATGTTGTGGGGTCTAGAACAAGGTAGATTTAGACTGTACAAGCTAAAAATTGGATGCAAAATTATTGATTGGAATTATGAGCCATAATTTAAATATGGGGGAGCTGACAACAATCTAGTTTATGAGCAGTTATATTATCTGTAATATAATCCATCTACCTGCTCTTTCTCTTTCTTTCTCATACACTTCCTTTGCTGATCACTGCTGGGACAACAGATGGAGAAAAAGCCATATGGAGCTGGTAACAGTCTGACTAATTCTCTCCAGCCGTGTGATCAGTAAGAGAAGTAGCTTGCTGTTGTTGGGTAGCATTTAAAACCACAGGAGCCAGCTTTCTCCAGAACTTGTGTGCGGCTCTGCGTGTGTTTGGTTTGGGCAGCAGTAGAGAACTTGCGTGTTAGTTATATGGAGTTATTTACAGGTATGGTGTCTTTATTGACCTCTAATGTGGTAAACGGTCCCAGACACAGTGTGATGTAAGTTGCATTATCACATGCCTTCTACATTAGGGCGAGTCCATACTTTTGGCCCTTTCTCTTTTTTGCCTCTGTTGATTATTGCAGTTGACAGTGCAGTCTTTCCAGGACATGGAGCCAAGCATGCATGCAAGTACACAAAATGAATGATGGCTTCTTTTTATTAGTTGTTTTTATGGTAGTGCATTCTGAGTTTGTACCCCATTAACATCCTGTGTGCTGGAATTGGGAAACCTGTACTTGGACAGGGTTACTGGCCATTATAAGCTGAGAGAGAGATTATAGATGGGGAGCACTCTTTGCTGACTTGGACTGTCTATGAAGTGAACTTTCAGTTAGGCCAGCAATCCAAGGGGGGCAAGGATAAGGCATATCCCTGTGGCGCCTGGAGCAGTCTTCTGCTCTGAGAGAGAGAGAGATGATAGAAAGCATTGTCTACATGTATAAAGACATGAAGAGTTTTATTGTAGTGGTTTTCAACAGTTACATTTAAGGCTGTCAAGATTATTAAATTATCACTCTAATATTGATATCAAATATAATATCACAAAAAATATACATTATCTGAACACCTAATGGCTTTGTGATATAACAGAAAAATACAGATTTTTATCCAAAGCCTCAGATTTTTCATTTCACTTTGATAAATTAATCAACTAAATAATAAATTAAAAATGATCTGCTGATACCAATATATTTCCAGTATCAGTAATAATACTTACGTACATGTTACTAAGTAAATCATTAATGTGTGTGTTTTATGTTTTATTTAGTCATTACAGCTTTCATGCTTTTTGCTTGAAACTTATGTGAAACTAAATTGCGTTTAAAGTGTATAATGGAAAGTGTCGTTAGCTGTCATGTGTTAAGCCAGTCTTAGAGCTTAGAGCTGCATCTCTGTCACATTTACATGCATAGTTACATTCACCTGTAGGCAGAATACAACATCATTCATTGAGTTGATGATCAGCATACAACATCATTCATTAAGTTGATGATCAGCATTAGAGTCAGGACTATGGAGGGGTTTGGTTTAGGTTTTGGCTGGGGTTAAGGTTGGGGTTAAAGCCAGGTGTATTTGACACAGTGTAATATAAACAAAACACTTTTTCTATGTTGTCACACTACATTTTAGTCAGTTTTGTTGTCAAGGCAGATGAACTGTCTTAATAATACTGCTTCACCTTGCTGCTTAGCTTTAAGTTACTAGTGGCATTATAATATGAAGAGGCAGGTCACTGGTTGAAAAATTAGTGGTCAAAGCTCAACTTGCCAAATCTCGCTTTAATGCAAAAAAAGAGCCAATATTCCTGCCCAAATTGTTGTGAAGCCATGTGCATGTGTAGTAGCCAGAACAGCCTGAATAAACTTATTTTAGCCGTTATACTAGTCAAATACTACAACCTATATATTTTGTCTAATTTTACCAGCAATTTTCAGATGTTTCTTTGGCTTTTAGTTTAATTTTAAACATGGGAGCCTGGGCTTGTATGGTTAGAATAACTACTCGTGTTCATCAATTGGCCAGACTTACCTATAAGAGCATTAAGTATATACTGTAGCCCTTTCTATCATGGACACTGAGGTTTTTTGTGTAGCTACACCTCGTCCATCATGAACGTTTCTGGAATAATGCATGTGCGTACATGGGTGAGTGTTACCGGCTGCAAATGTCTTTTCAGCACAGTGTAACCCCTGTTTCTCATTTACTTTGGTTTGTGAGCTAAACCTAGAAACATGCTCTGCTTATCCACAAGCACTGAAGACTGCCCAGTCAGTAAACAAAGCAGATCCATTGAGAGGAGAATGAAAAAGGACTTCATAGATGAAAGAAACGACATGATCAAAACTTCCTCATGAAGCCTTCCTTTGCTATCTCAGCTTCATTTTAGTTGTTACTCTCATCTAGCATCACTTACAATGGACTGTTTATCTGAGGTTCAGTCAGAGAAGTAAATGGGCTGATGGGTGTATATGAAACTTGATACTTCATTTATAGATCATTTGTAGATGTAAATTGTATTATGAGATAGACAGTGAGGAAAATAAGTATTTGATACACTGCCAATTTTACAAGCTTTCCCACCTACAAAGAAGGAAGAGGTCTGTAATTTTTATCGTAGGTACACTTCAACTGTGAGAGACAGAATCGAAAAAAATCCAGAAAATCACATTTTATGATTTTTAAATAATTAGCATTTTATTGCATAAAAAAGTATTTTATTACCTACCAACCAGTAAGTTTGTACTCACCCTTTGTTCTTCCTCCAAACATGATGAGTAAAGTTGATACCAAAGAGCTCTTGTCAGGTCTACCCCTCCTGTCATCATGTTTTGTGTTTTTGTCTCCCTCTAGTGTTTGTTGTTGTGTATTGTATTCCCATTTATGGTTCTTCCTGTGATGTCATGTATTGGTGTAATCATTGTGTTCAGGTGTCTCTTGTTTCATGTGGTTAGTGTCTAGCTTTATAAGCCATGTTTTGTCTTCTGTGCCTTGCTGGTCGTTTTGTCTATATGTAATCGTATCGCATGTCACGTCTTTCCCCATGTCTCGGGTTTGTTAGCTTTGTCTTTTGTTACTTTGTTTCAGCTTTGAGCGTTTTCTAGTTTATCTTGATTCATGTTTATTCCTTCTAGTTCTAGTTAAGCTGTCCATTTTCAACCACAGTGCTGCTTTGTTTTGTTCCAGTGTTCTGTTTAATAAACCTTCATTTTAGTTCATATCCACTCCTGTGTTCGCCGTCCTCTCTGCCTCACAACAGCTCTATTTTGGTCTCATCTGACCACATGTCCTTCTCCCATGCCTCTTCTGCTCATTGGCAAACTTCAAACAGGCCTGGACATGTGCTGGAGTGAGCATGGAGACCATGATGACGTAGTGTGTTACTAATGGTCCTCTTTGAGTCTGTGTTCACAGCTCTCTTCAGGTCATTGACCAGTTTTCTCGTGTAGTTCTGGGCTGATTCCTGACCTTTCTCAGAATCATCCTTACCCCATGAGGGGAGATCTTGCATGGAGCCTCAGACCAAGGAAGATTGACAGTCATCTTGTTTCTTCCCAGTTGTTGCCTACTCATCAAGCTGCTTGCCTATTGTCCTGTAGCCCATCCCAGCCTTGTTCAGGTCTACAATTTTGTCATTGGTGTCCGTAGACAGCTCTTTGGTCTTGACCAAAGTGGAGTCTAATTGAGTGTGTGGACGGGTGTCTTTTTTACAGGTAACAAATTTAAACAAGTGCAATTAATACAGGTAATGAGTGCAGAATAGGCTTCGGAAAAAAAAGTAATTTCCCTCTGGGATCAATAAGGTATTATTCAAACAGGTCTGTGAGAGTCAGGATTTTGCTGGTTGGTAGGTGATCAAATACTTATTTCATGCAGTAAAATGCAAATTAGTTATTTAAAAATCATACACTGTTATTTTCTGGATTTTTTTTTTATTCTGTCTCACAGTTGAAGTGTACCTGCGATAACAATTACATTCCTCTCCATCCTTTGTAGGTCAGAAAACCAGCAAAATTGGTAGGGTATCAAATACTTAAGCTTATTTTCCTCACTGTAAGTCATTTAGAGTGGTTTGATGTGAATTATGTAATTCATGAATGCCTATTAAGGTGTGTTAAAGCAACTTGTCACAATTTGTCCTTAAAATTAACGCTTAATTTTAACGGCACACTGCACACACTGAAAAATGCTGATTTTCACGTAATGCTTTTCTTTTTTTTAAAGAAAGTTAAGAAAATCCTTTTGTTTTGAGTAGTAAAGAGTTTTCCCAAAAGCATTCAGGTTGAGGGTGTACAGTAACTGAATTGTATATTAACTAGAGAATATTTGTTTATACAGGCAAGGAGGCTGTGTCATATGTGCTTTATTAATAATAATCTTTTGTGTGACTGGTGCTGTTTATAACATATTAACATTTCATCTCTCTCTGTCTCACCTCTATCTTCTTCACAGTTTAAGAGGTTCCTTTGTGATTCTCCACTAGAGGTAAGTTTATTTTTACTGTGTCAATATTTTTATATTTGTTTCAGTATAAAACTATTATTAGTGGACGGAGACATTTTATATTTAGAAATGCTAATAGACTTTTAAGATTATCTCATAGGCAATGGTGCAACTAAAGACTAACCCAAAACATTTTGAGGAATGATCATTTTAATGCTCAGGAGTCTTAAGTAAGTTACTGTAAGTCTCACTTGGTAATTAAAATATATAATGCAGTAATAAAATAATTATATTAACCCCAAGGAGTGACCATGAATATTAACATCAACAAGCGTGAATGAGGCATTAGAAGAGCCTAAGACTCTGATGTAGTGTGGTTGGCTTGCTTGTGATGGAAACTGAACCACAGTCTAGCACATGAGAAGCAGTATTGTTATTAACTACACTATGCCAACCACATTTTAGCTCGTCATTTATAATCTTTAAAATGCTTCATTAAGCATGTTTGTGTTTTTCTAGTGAATGTTTGTGCTTTTTTGTTTGTTCGCGGGGGCAGGTACAATATGCTGACACAGTATGTCAAAGTGAGAAATAATTTATGGCTCAGTGGACTAAGAACATGACACGATGATCAGATTGTTGCTGGCCATCGACAGCCTGATAAAATTAGCTGTGCTCTCTCTGAGTGGGTACATGGTGCATTCTGCCCTTCACTACCAAGTAATGTTTGCTGGCTCATGTGTCTGTTAGCTGATGTATCAGAGGTGGAGATCCTGCACTTTCCTCGGAGCGTTTTGGCTGCTGAGTGATGATGTATGAGCAGTGGTTAAAAAAGAGGCGGAGCCAGACTTCACATGCACTAGAGAGGTTGTGCTTGTCTTCACTCTCCTAGAGTCAGAGACATTACAAGTGATTGGGAGAGTCCTGGCGAATGGGTGGGATGATTGACTACCACTACACTGAGGGGAAAAATGGGTTAAATTTAAGAAAGTGAAAAATAAATTACTGTGGTAACCCTACTTACGAGTTTAATCCGTGCAGGAGCCGAGCTCGTTAGCTGGATTGCTTGTTAGCTGGATGCATTTTCCCCATAAGAATACATGTAAAACTGATTAATCCGTGTCAGCCGGCCAATATACAGTATACTTTAATATGCTATATAATGTGTTTAAATGTTTTTTTTTTTTTTAATAAATGAGACGATGACGGCGCTCGTGTAGTCTGGCTGCTAAGGAGGGGGAGACCGACGGTGCTCGTGTAGGCTGGCAGCTAAGGAGGAGAGGAGGACGGGCATATGTGTATGGCATGGTTACACTTATCATATGAAAAGTAAAAGTAAAATTTATCTACCTTTCTTGTTCACTACCTTTTGCCTTCTTTCCGTCGCTTTCACTAGCACTTTCACTTTCACTGGACAGCAGTCAAAGGTAATGACTGACCTCTTCTTCTACGCAGGCATCTAGGGGATGCTACGACCGCAGCGCCCCTAGCGGTTGGCATACTTGATCTAATTTAGGCTACTCGTTACTTGGAATTTTACTCGTTAACTGGACCAAAAATATTCGGAGATCTCGACTCGTTACCTGGAATACTTGTTAGTAGGGATGCTCGTAAGTAGGGTTACCACTGTATATCATATAGATAATGTGCTAAACAAAGAGAGACTGAAAGGCAACATTCAAAAACAACCTGAAGATTTTGTGATCTTGTGATACTGAAGCCACTTAGAATGTACATTTGAAGAGTAAGTGAATGAATAGATGTGAACATTTACTTTATTTAATCAATCTGAATGAAAGTTTTAAAGAATGTAAAAATGAGTTTTGTATGTGTATTTTAAATACAGTAGTCTAGCTGAATGAACTTGGCTCTGTTGATTTACTACTAGCTTTGTACTAGCACTAGTATAATGCCAAGTTATCCTGATGGCTTGCGTGTGAGGCTGTTCAGGGAACTGCCATTGTTTGTCGTATTGGTACCATGCTCAGTCCAGCAGAAGAATAACAGTGGAAAATGTGGTGGCCAGGCCGACATGGAACAGCATGTCTTCACGAAGCGTGGCTGGGCCAAACAAAATACTCGCATAAACACGGACAACAGGGCAAAAACAAATGGGGAGCATGACCTGATCTGAAGGGGAACCAGGTGGAAAATAGCTTCCCTGTGAAATGTGTGACCAGTGTCAGGGAACACGCACCTGGGAAAGTAGAGAGAAATGATGGTCAGCAGCCGTTCCCTCTCAGGTTCCGTATGAATTTGTTTAAATTATATTTGACAAATGAGGATTAGGAAGCCTGATGGAGCAATGAAATTAAACCAAGAAGAAAAAGTTCCCTCAAGCTCAGAAATGGAAGAAATCAACAGAACTGTGGCTCGTGCTACTAGTGTTGGCCTTGATAGCAGTTTAGCTTGCTTCAAAACCCAAAGTTTTTGCTATGAAACTCAAGATTTTTCATGTGAGCTGATGGAAAATTCTCTTCAAAAGTCTTTCCTTCTGAATGTGCTGTAAACAAACTGATCTGCTCCACTTAGGAAGATTATGCTAAGCGTGTGCACAGAATGAAATGAAAATGATGGAAATGTCCCTCATTACCTGCTGAATTATGGAGCATCCACCCCTGAATTGCATGGAGGTTAACTGCTCCTTTTTTCTGAAATGCCAGAAAGTCAGACACAAGGTCACTTTGGCGGTGATGCTGTTTGACCCTGTGTCGTCTTCTGCACAGCTATGCTAAATGTTCAAGCCAAGCAGGTCTACACAGCAGTTACACCAGTAATTCAGTGAAATAGCAGGTGGTTTAAACACACTACTTAATAGATTTTTAAAACCAGCATAATGGAGAAGAGGTGTGGTAGGTGTACACACTTGCATCCTCAAGGCGCCCAGCATCCCCCCACCTTGCCTGGTACTAATGAATATCATTAATGTTTACAAGATCCAGGATTTTATCACCTCGTCAAGTCGTCCAGCTAGTTGCCTCAGACCCAGATCTGTTGCTGGTTTGCATTCGTGCAGATGGAGATGCACATTTCATCCTCTAATCCTTAAGTGTTCTTTCCAGGCTCACAAAGCATACACCAACTGCTACTGTAATGTAACCTTCCCTGTTCACTTTCTAATTTATACTGCTCAAAAGTTTGGGGTCACCCAGAATTTTTTATGACAGTGCCTCTCTTTGGGTAGAAAATAGTACCTTGTACAAACACCATGGGTACAGCAATGGAAAGGTACTGTATTGTACCTCAGTAAGGTACACAGCCCCAGCGACAACCTTTGTACTCTCTTAAGTACTAATCTGTACTTAATTTTCTTAATGTGTACCTGTTTGTAGACTATGATAAAAAAGTAGATAATACTACTGATACAGACAGTGTCTCCCACAAGTGAGAATGTAGGCTTTACTACAGCTGTTTACTCTCCACCAGACGTTTAGCATATCATTTGTGCAAAATGTCATGTGATATAGATTTATTAGGGGTACGCCAGATTAGGAGATTTCAATAACAACTACTGTTCACTAAAATAGAGACATTAATCCATTAACCACCTTAGCACATTAGGATAGAAGATGTCAGTTCATTAACAGTCTCAGTAAAGGCTGAGTCATTAGAATAGAAGATATAAGCAAACATTTTTTTAACTACAGTATGTTTATAGTGTAGATATAAGTGCTACAGCACTAATGCTCCCTCACAATACAAATCCATACTGTACAGAAACTCAAAACCGTTCAGCTGATACAGCCGTTATGACAGTGGTTCCCAATCCTGGGTACTCTAAGACCCGTTATAACATCATAAAGATGTTCTCTCAGTCAGCCACATTAAAGACTGATGGTGATCATGTCTTGACTTGTGTCCTGTGATCCACTGTAAGTCACTGACAGAATTTTTCTTATTCAAATAAACAAAGTACAAACCGGATTCCAAAAAAGTTGGGACACTAAACAAATTGTGAATAAAAACTGAATGCAATGATGTGGATGTGCCAACATCTAATATTTTATTCAGAATAGAACACAAATCACAGATCAAAAGTTTAAACTGAGAAAATCATTTTAAGGGAAAAATATATTGTTTCAAAATTTCATGGCATCAATGAATCCCAAAAAAGTTGGGACAAGGCCATTTTTACTACTGTGTAGTATCCCCCGTCTTCTTACAACACTCAACAGACGTCTGGGGACAGAGGAGACCAGTTTCTCAAGTTTAGAAATAGGTATGCTCTCCCATTCATGTGTAACACAGGCGTCTAACTGTTCAATCATCTTGGACCTTCTTTGTCGCACCTTCCTCTTTATGATGCGCCAAATGTT
>BRDA01038688.1:0-11496 GCA_036984385.1 Crenuchus spilurus
AAGTCAGATATCCAGCTTCCGTGGTGCCAGTGTCACAGTTGCTGATAAACTAGAGAGTCTGCATTTTGTTTACTACACTTGCATCAGGCTGACATCGGCTTCTGATAATTGAGATGAGAAATGCTCTCTTGTTTCAGGACAGAATTATGGTTCATATCAAACACAGATTGACTGAAAGCTAATCAGACATTCATGCTACATTGTGCAGGCATTGACGAGGTCGAGCATGCCAATTTGGAGAGTAATTTGCTCAGCGAGTTCTTCGTTGCCTACTTTGAAATCACTTTGTGTGTTCTGTACATGAAAACGTCTTCATTTAACAAGCCTGCATTCCAGTTCTGAATAACTGGCCATTCTAAGAGCTCCGCAATTTGTATTGACTTCTGCACAAAAACAGATTACAGAGCCTTTAGCTGAATGTCAATTATGTCATTCCTGAAGAGGCGCGCAAATTTGAAAACAAATATAATCTATTCCAACTTACCTCTGGTACCCCAGCTTGCGTGGATGGTGGGCAGGTACAGCGTGTTGCATTACAAGTGCTTTTGGCTAAGCGAATTTTCAGCACCAGGTCCTGAATCCGACCCGAAATCCATCTTATACCCACACAATAACCACAAAGAAACAGCTAAGCCGCATTCCACCATAAGCTGGGTTTACCACTTGGCACTCGCTGATTAGCAATCCCCATGCAATCTGGATGGCTCCACAATATCACAGCTGGCTTTTACAGACCCAGGGACAATTTGGGAATGCACTGGCAGCAGAGCCGTCATGAATAACAGCAGGAGAGAAATGCACATGTTTGTATAGAATGTTCTAGAACAGTGTAATGTGCTTTTTTGCTAAAGTGATTTGACTAATAATACCAAGAGAAGACTTTTGCTGAATTGTGAATGAAAAAGTGGCTAAATGTTTCGTTCTGCATTCGTCACACCAACACGGTACATGTGCACCAGCAAAAGCAGTTCACAAGCGAGTCTTATTGACACGCTAGTTTGCTCAGCTCTGTTTGTGCTGCAGTTTATTTGCAGTGTTAGTTTTGTGTGGTGGGGTTCTTTGAGGAGATCCAGGGTGCATCTAATAGCCTCCTGAAATGTTGTTTGGGATAGTTGTAGCGCACCTCTTCACAAGTCAGACCAGGCACCACCCTTGTTGCTGCAATTGCACCTTGCAGACACCTCAACAGGATAACTGGCAAAGCGATACTTATCAGGGCTTTTTCTTCATACCACTACCTCTGCAGGCTCCTTTGAACTTCTAGCTAAACACACACACACACACACACACACACACACACACACACTTTTACTCAGCTTTGCCTCTGTTTCATTTTGTAAATGTCTGAGTCTGAGTGTCAGCCAAGTCTTGGCCTTTAGCAGCACCGCAGTTAGCCAGGCGTTGATCTTTCCTCCTCTGGATCCAATTCAAACGCTCAAATGGCTGCCATTCTCACATGGAATTGGGCTCTTTTTGTAGTAGTGACTCAGCCTTGGTCGTTCCCCTTCTTTCTTTCTTTCACTTATATCCTTCTATCTTTCTATTTCTCTTCTTATTCCTGTCTCTCACTCTATTTTCCCTTCTTTCTCTTTTCTCTCTCATTCTCACTTCAAAAGCTCCACTACCCTTTTCTTTACAAAATCTATTTCTCTCTCTCTCTCTCTCTTTCTCTTCTTTTTTTAATCAGGTAAGGTTCAGAACACAGGCACAAAGGCTTGGGTTAAACCTCCATCCTCTTACTGCATTAGAACTGCAGTAGCAGACGCAGGAGCATAATACCTCCTTGTTCCCCAGCTTGGTCTCCATTGATTGAGCTGGGCTGCCCATTACAGATGACTTTCGGCCACTGACCTTCGATAGTCTGTGCTCTGCTAGGTACAAAAGAGGGAAAATCCAAACAGGTTTTTTTGGCTGATCTTTCTTTTTAGCATCTTGGTTTGGGTCACAGATCACATTAAGATACGTATCTTCTGATGTGTTGCCCAGGAAAGTCAATTGGCAGTACACTTTGTCCACATGTTTCAAAACTTAGTTCTGAGTTCTGATCATGACTGTCATTAGTCGCGTTTCCATTGACCCTGAAATATCGCAGATTAGAATTGTGAATAAAAATGTTCTTAATGGAAACATGACAATTTAGAAAAAACTCACGTTTTTTAATAAAAGTCTTTTGCACTAAGATGAGGTGGTTTTTCAGTCGTATCGAAATTGGTTTATATCACAAAAGTGTAATGGAAACACTCAAACTGACTTTTTTCACATTAAGGGAGTCACAGTGATCAACAACCGGACGTTTCTATTGGTGAAAAAGACGACGAAGAAGACAACAACAGAAAGTGCGAGGATGAAGATGACGCGGCATATTTGGAATAACGAGGAGAATCCTTGGACAATGTGCAGCTGCTCCACTAGAGATCTCACAGCATCACAAAGTGCATTAAAAGTTGAGTGTGTCATTCTAAAATGTTGAATCCACAGCTCTTCTGTAAAATCATCGACTACAGTTTCCCAAAAACGCCGCATACGTAGCCGCTCCCAAGTATAAGGGGCTTGTCTCTCCAAAGCCTCGATAAGTCGCCGTCTCCTCTGATGGCTGATGATGAGCACTAGTGCCGTGGTAGCAGTATGTATAAAGCTGAAGTATGTGTTTACATCCACTGCCGCCATGTTTGTAATGACTTATCACGAGAACAAACATATTCACATGTGATTTTATAAAAGTATTTCACATTTAATGGAAACACCACAACTGTGAAACTTGTTTTGTCAAATTGTTTTTTCAACTAAACAGAATATCGATAATGTTTTGCGCAAAACTGCAATGGAAACGCGACTATAGTTGCTAATTTTGTACATTTCCAGTTGACGAGGGTCAGGCTGACGCTGAGTTTGAAGATCATTTAGGTGGGCTACAGTCAGGCTTGATGATGTGGGTCAGATCCAGTTGTGTTGAGACAGAATTTCATCAGACTGCATTTGGGTTTGGACCAACATTTCAGGACAGATTAAAGCTCTCCCCTTATTTACGCATCACACTGTATTTCACACTCTCGGTGTGTTGAATTTCTCACCATCTCGGTGTGTTTTGCACTCCTCTTTCTGACAGGTAACACAGCACCTTCAAAGAAACCCAAGAATAAGACTGTGCTAAGACAGGAAAATGCCAATACGTATATGAGAGAATGTGAGTTCTCTCCTGCTCATTCAGACGCTTGTGTGCAGCTGTCAGTTTAGATGTCAATTCCAATCATCCCCAACATATTCTTCTCGCAGACTGCTTAGGGCAAATGAGTGTGAGGTGAAAGCACAGTTTCTCTCTAAGTATATCTTGCAAATTCTGCATTTTCAGCCTGAATGCTGAAACAATTACTACTTTCTCCAATAAGATGGACCAAAGATAATTAGATTTGGACACAGGAGGGTGCTAGCAGGCACTTAGCATGGCACCTCCTTCATTTGTCTACAAGCAAGAAAGCCAGAGTGAGGATTTTTTCCCCATTAATGTTATGGTGTTGTCAGTGTCTTTAGGGAAATCCCCCCCGCTTTCTCCAACATCCCACTTCAATATCCAGCACAAAGTTATCTCTGCTGAGAGAAACGTGTGGACAGCACAATGCTGTGAATCAGCCAGAAACCTTTCTTGTGTTGAAAACCACACACTAGAACACTGACTGAGACAGGCACATTTCCACAAAAAGACCCCAAATCTAATCACAGTCACCTAAGCCTACGTATTTGTGTAATAATCTCTATAAATCCTAATTCATCAGGACTCCCAGCTTAATTAATCCATGTGCAAAGACTTCAGTCCAGAGATTCAACCTAACACTTCCTTCTTCAGCCTCCACTGAACACCATCTGCAGTCGACTGAGAGGCAGATACACTAAACCTTCTAGTCTAGTTCAGGTATAAATAAAATACCCAAAAAAACATCCATTTAAAGTATGAACCTGGCTGTTTTGTGAGGGATGTTCTGTAGACATAAATACCAGGTTGAAGTTAATGGTTAAAGGTATCATTGTGTTTCTAATAAAGATTGAGTCATACAAAGTCTCAAAGATGAGCTTCTTGTCAGAAAGGACATGTACCAACTGTACCAACACTTTCTCATTTCACATTTTGCTCTGCACCATCTCCCCTGACTGTGAGAACTGTTTAAGGTCAGACTGACCCTGTTTCTTATTAGGCACATTGCCTGGTTTTCAGACCTTTGAGAACTTAAGACATGCTTAACTAAGACAGGATGTTATCTGTTGTTTTATTTATTTATTTATTCATTTATTATTATTTTTTTGAATTTTTGCCCATTTTCTCTCTTTCCCAATGGGGTAGTTCCCAATTAACCCAATCCATTAGTGACTCTCCCCATCACTTTGCACTGTCCCTGACTCTAGGAGGGTGAAGACAAGCACAAGCCTCCTCTGTTGCGTGTGATACAGCCACCACCTCTTTTTGAACTACCTCTGATACACCGTCACTGGGGAGCCAACATGCTTGGAGGAAAGCGCAGCATCCCCAGCTCTGAATGGACCAATCAGTAGACATCTGATCCAGTGGACATTGCAACGTGAAAGTGATGGGGAAAGAGAGCACCATCTACCTGCCCAGAGAGAGCACAGCCAATTTTGCTCTCTTGGGCCCCGGCTGTTGATGGCAAACAGCATGACCGGGATTCAAACTCGGGTCATAGTGTCAACGTCTTAGCCCACTGAGCCACTCGGGGCCTCATTATTTGTTGTTTTAATGTACAAGCTTTGCAATTCAAAGAGCATTTCATTAACCCAAAATATTTGGGTTCTGTCTCCTCACAGAGGCTTTTTTACTTACAAACTAGACTGTCTGGAGAGATATACTAAGCTGTGACTGCGGTGGAGCCCCAGCATTATTTACCCAACACTCTATGCACTTCACTATAATGTTAATCAGTGTAGTGTTTACCACCTGCACAGCACCTGCAAAACATAACATGCAAACAGGTTTGTGTCTGGTTAGCACTTGGATGGAAGACTTCCTTGGCAAACCTGGTGTGGCTGCTGGAACAGCAACAGGTGTAATTCCTATGTTCTGTGTGGATCCCAGTGTCCCATTACAATAACAGGACCACTGCACTGTACTGTAAACATGGCACTCTAAAGCCTCAGACACAAAAGCATCAGCCTTCTATCTTCTCTGCTCAGAGTAGCCATTTATGATCTTCTCTGTCAGTCAAAGTGTTCTAAAATACCTGCCTGTCCAAAAGAGGTGGCTTTATCAGTGATTGGGAGTGTAATCTTGACAAGCTGAGATTAGCAATACAAGCAGTAAATTTGGCTAAACCTTTTTTTCTTAAGAAGCACCATCTCACGAATTCTTACTATGAGAGATAAATATAAGATGCACTTAAGCAAATAGCAGATCTATTTATGGCATTTATATAATGGCAGCCTACCAGGAGTCTGCAGTTCAACTCAATATAAAATTGTGCAGTTCTAGGGCAGGAGTGTGGGGAGATGAATTAGACGTATAGCCATTCTGGACTTTTCTAGAATATACAGATGGTCAGTTCACCCCTGATTATCAGTGGCTTGTGCACTGATGGAAAAATGGGTGATGTATTGCATATAGCATTACAAAGGTAATAAACAATAACAATAAGCCATTTATGTATAACCATTATGTACAGTGGTGCTTGAAAGTTTGTGAACCCTTTATTTCTGCATAAATATGACCTAAACATCATCAGATGTTCACACAGGTGCTAAAAGTAGATAAATGTTCTTTGGTAGAGCGACTTGTGTGTTTAGGGTCGTTGTCTTGCTGCATGACCCACCTTCTCTTGAGATTCAGTTGATAGACAGATGTCCTGACATTTTCTTTAGAATTCTCTGATATAATTCACAAGTCATTGTTCCATCAGTGATGACAAGTCGTCCTGGCCCAGACGCAGCAAAACAGGCCCAAACTATAATAATGCCACCACCATGTTTCACAGATGAGATACGGTTCTTATGCTGAATGCAGTGTTTTCATTTCTCCAAACATAACACTTTTCATTTAAACCAAAAAGTTCTGTTTTGGTCTCATCTGTCCACAAAACATTCTTCCAATAGTCTTCTGGCTTGTCCACATGATCTTTAGCAAACTGCAGATGAGCAGTAATGTTCTTTTTGGAGAGCAGCGACTTTCTCCTTACAGCCCTGCCATGCACACCATTGTGGTTCAGTGTTCTCCTGATGGTGGACTCATGAACATTAACATTAGCCAATGTGAGGGAGGCCTTCAGTTGTTTAGAAGTTACCCTGGAGTCCTTTGTGACCTCGCTGACTATTACATGTCTTGCTCTTGAAAAAATGCAGGTCCTTATATTTACTTTGATTTTTATTTCATTACAGTCAGTTAAAAAAAAAATTGTGTACTCAACTTAATTTCATTTGTTAACATACATGCATTTTTGCATTTCAGGCCAGCAACACATTCAAAACAAATTGACATGGTAAAGCATTTACCACTTCTTCCAGCAAACATGTCTTAAAATGCCCCTGTACCAACTTTATTGGTATTATATATAAAAAAATGAAATGAAATTTGCCAGACAAAACATGGAATATCTTGGGTTCATACTGTCTGCAATAAAATAAATAATAAGCAAGGGCGTAACTTTGGACTTTGGGTCCAACATTGGGGGGGTTGAGCTGTCTGCCTATTTATTTATTAAATCATTTACTTTTCTAAAAGGATTCAGGAGATTTTGGGTTAACATTATTAGAAATACATTGTAATGCTTTTACTATGTATTTATTTAACTTTCTTTGTATTTACTCTGCACCTTAAACAATTAAGAAATGCGGAGCTAGCTAACAGAGCTAGCTAAAATACCTGAACGGGTATTCATAGTGTGTCTGATACACAGCGGCATAGTTATTCAATCATCAGCTAACAATACATATACATTTACCTCATTTTGATTTTTCCGCTTTTTACAAGGCGGTGTTGTCGACCAACAATGAAAAATGTTTTTTGTCCACTTTTTGGTGCTCTTTTCGTTTTTTCTTAGGACACCCACTCCCCCAGCAGCTGCTTGCACAAGCAAGCAAACGGTCAGGGATGCCAGGTCCAGCAAAAATATCCAGTTCAAAGTCAGTCTAAAACCCGCCCTTAAGAAGCTTGAACTAGCCCAAAATATGTCTGTCACACGTTTGAAGCAAATGGCAAAACAATTATGAGTATAACTTAGTATTTTGTTTATAAGGGATTTTTTATCTATCATTAATAATATGATAACATTAGTGTTTATTAATTCTTTTATAACAGTTTTATATCCCAGTCAAGAACATTTAATAGTAACAATTAGCAAAAAAAAGGAACTCTCTCGCTCTGTCTCTCTCTCTCTCTCTCTCTCTCTCCTTTTCAGGCTGTACTTCCTTATGTCGTTATGTTCTCCTTGTTCGTATTGTTGCATTCAATCTTCCAACACCCACTTTTCTTGCTGTTTTTGGGCGGCCGTGGTAATTTTTAAAAGTAGCCCAAAAACGCAGCCTGCCACGCTTGAATTTTCACCCGCGACTGAATTTTCAAACAAGCCCATTTTGGGGTGAAAACTACGAACCTGGCAACCCTGCAAACGGTGAGCTCTACTGCTTGATGGAGACGAGCGGTTTAAGTGATACCAAATTTTTGTGAGGAAAGGGAGGGTTAAATTACCAAATGATTAAACATGCTAGTATTTTACCCAAAATTGATCATGAATAAAGAAAATTAACAAGTTATTCATGAAATATGTTTTTGTAAATTGAAATTATGTGACTTTATTGGGGGGGTTATAGTGATTGGATCAGATTATTGGGGGGGTCATAACCCCCCTATCCCCCCGCAAATTACGCGCATGGTAATAAGTCAGAGTAAAGTTATTGAAGTTTTTTTTGTTTGTTTTGTTTTTGTTTCATGTTTCCATACTGTCCCTTTTTTAAGATTGTAAAACTAAAACAGGCTATGAGCCTCCAATTCATATTTCTTCTTCTTTTTCTGTGGACATGTGACTGTATACACTGTGGAGGTAGTGCTCAGGCCGTGCTATTCTGACACCTTATGTGTGGTTAAATAGCTGTGAATAAATGTGCAGAATTGGCACAAAACATGTTAATACTGATAGTCTCAAAGCTACAGTAACTGTAGATAGCAGCATATCTACGTGCATGATGGTTAACATGTTAGTACTGTTAGAACTGATAGAACACACGGTAGTATGTGGCTGTGTCTGAAACATGAAGGTCACTTAGCAGCTTTGAGATAAAGGCATTTGTTACGGACTCAGATTCAAAACACATTCAGTAGACATCAGTACACTGATAGAGTACTGACAGCTTTCTTCTCCTAGTGTATTGTCTTAAACTGGCTAAACCTGCAGCCTTTTTTGTAAACATTGGATGTAGACATGACTTCATGCTGTAATGCTCAGAATATAGTGAGAGTAGGTGGCGTTTCTTATGTTTCAGACACAGCCAGTGTAAGATTGATGAACATAATGTCGAACAAAATTTCACAAATGTGACTTCTAGCCATAAAACTATATACTGTATATATACTACTATATATAGCTTTAAACCATTGGCAAGTTAGTTATATCCTGTGCTAAGCTCTGACTTAGGCTTGCAGAGTAAAGCCATGCTGTCATCCGTGGACAAAAATAAATAGCTTTCGGGACACATGTTAAACCATTTGCTGATTTCTAATAGAATTTTTTTATTAGCCAATCAATGGAACCTCTTATGTTATGTTAGTAGTAGCAGTGCTATTTTTTATGGATGCTGTACCTTAAACATGCACAGTAAATATGTCAGTGTTAAATCAACACTATTAAAGTTAAATTAACACTGAGAGTGTTACATTTTGACACCCTCAGTGTTAATTGAACTCTAATAGTGTTGATTTAACACTGGCACATTTACTGTGTGGACAATTTAAACATACCACCACTGCTATATAACAAACACTGAATGGAGAACAAGTCAGAGAGATGAGGCTGTTGTTTTTGCTTCAGTTGAAAATGAATTTTCTGTGTACATTTCTTTATTTTCTCCCTTGCCATATGTTAATGTTTTATTGATGTACTGACTTTCACGAGAGCTAGCCATGATGTTGATGCTAGCAGCCGTTCTGCACCCTGAAGTGATGTGCTGCATTGTGTTTGTGCTCCCTGAGGGGTTTGTTCTCTAACTGGGGTCAGAGAGGAGAGGCTTTTAGCCATGCTGCTAATGACAGAAGAATTATTAGTGCACTCTCTGGGGAGAAATGGCTTCATACTCCATGATAAGCTGCTTCAGTGTCTTGTCCAGATTAGGCCTATAATAAAAAATGTCAATCTATCCCCCACTCATGTCCAGTCAGATCCAGATCCTTTAGCCCTGCAGACATGCGCTGAGCCTGCTGTTAGGTTTCACATTAGCTCGGGAGCATCATTTAATTGTATAGTGCATTATTCCCAAAGCAACCCGTGTTCTTCTGTAGTTCTGCACATTTACTCAACGCACATTAGATTAAAGACATTTTGTTTTATTTACTTTAAATTCTGCTCAGCTGTTTTTATCTTGGCACACTAGTTTAACACTGAATTCTAATTTCACCAAGGTCTAGAATGAAAAGATAGACACGAGGCACGTCCAGATGCATTGCACCAAATTACTCGATCAGTTGAGCACAATTACTATATGAAGCCTGTGACTCATTGACTTTGTGAAGCTTACGCCTTTGGCTTTGGAGTCATGAGCCATAGGTCAAGTTAGTAACCACTGAAGAATACAAGCCAAAGTCATAGCATATTAAAACACTGTCTGAATGTGGAGTCATCATGTGACAGGGTCATGTTTAAATGATTTTTAAAAGAAATGTCACCAAACTAGGTGATTTGTTTTTCACTGTATGTCAAACAATCACCCACAGTGTAGCTCTAAGATAGCACGGAGGTTCATCTGGGAAGAAACATGGCACATTGTGAACTGGACAATCATTGTGGTGTATACACAGCTGGCCGTTACATTTGCAACAGCAAGAAACTCAAAGTGTATTGTTAAGTGGAGGATTGTTGATCATACATGACATGCATGATTAGAAATACAGGTCAGTCAGCCTTGCAGGATACACACAGTCAATGTCTGGGATATCCATCATGTCAATCTGGTATGGCGAGTGCATAAAAGTGGCCAAAGTTTACTCATGGTACCCTCTGATAGTCTCTAGCGTATTTTTGAGGGGGTACAAACCAGCACCCCCCATTGTGCCACATGAGTTTGAGCCTTTTCCTGTTGGGCTATAGCATATATTGACAAGTCTGTATTTGAATCCTGTGCTGAGACAGTTGTCGTGGTGTGAACACTTTCTGTGTAAAGTCTGTACAGGTGCACTTTAGTTCTACTGTAGTCCACCTGTTTCTCTACACTTTGTTAGCCTCTTTGTCCCTGTTCTAAAATATTCAGGATCCCCACTGGACCACCACAGGGCAGGTGGTATTTATTGGTGGAACATTTTCAGCACTACAGTGACACTGATGTGGTGGTGGTGTGTTATTGTGTTTATGAGTGAATCAGCAGATCTAGAGTTTTAACACTGTGTTCATTCACTGTCCACTCTATTAGACACACCTACCTTGCTGGTCCTCCTTATAGATGTGAGACAGTAGCTCATTTGTTGCTACACAGTTTGTGTTGGTCATGCTCTAATCGTTTGTTGTTTGTCACAAGATGCTGTTGGCTATTCATTGATGGACTATTTTCAGTGCAGCAGTGACAATGAGTCTGCTGTCCCCTTTTTTTGGGTAGAGTTGTATGTATTTGTAGAGAAATATACACAGTATTAATCAGTATTAAACAACAAATGCAAGCATGCATGCATGTCACAGTCAAGACCAGAGCTGTGAGCTATGAGAGATGCTTTATGATGTAATCCAAGACAATCCAGTGATTGGAGAGACAGACAGAGAGAGAGAGAGAGAGAGAGAGAGACAGAGAGAGAGAGAGAGAAAGACAGAGACAGAGAGAGACAAAGCGAGAGAGAGAGAGAGAGAGAGAGAGAGAGACAAAGCAAGAGAGAGAGAGACAAAGTGTGTGAGAGAGAGAGAGAGAGAGAGAAAGATAGAGAGAGAGAGAGAGAGAGAGAGAGAGAGAGAGAGAGAGAGAGAGAGAGAGAAACACAGAGAGAGACAGAGAGAGAGAGAAAGAGAGAAAAAGAGACAAAGCGAGAGAGAGAGAGAAAAAGAGAGAGACAAAGCGAGAGAGAAAGAGAGAAAAAGAGACAAAGCGAGAGAGAGAGAGAGAGAAAAAGAGAGAGAGACAAAGCGAGAGAGAGAGAGAGAGAAAAAAAGAGAGAGACAAAGCGAGAGAGAGAGAGAAAAAGAGAGAGACAAAGCGAGAGAGAAAGAGAGAAAAAGAGACAAAGCGAGAGAGAGAGAGAGAAACAGAGAGAGAGACAAAGCGAGAGAGAAAGAGAGATAGAGAGACAAAGCGAGAGAGAGAGAGAGAGAGAGA
>BRDA01038697.1:0-11216 GCA_036984385.1 Crenuchus spilurus
ACAAAGAGAATCTGAGAGACACATGGAGACAGAGAGTCAGATAGACATTTGGAGACAAAGACATAGTCAGAGAGACACATGGAGAGAGAGAGAGAGAGAGAGAGAATGACATTGTGCCAGTGATGATGTAACCTACAGACATAAAAACATTCAGTTTTCCCGTCACAAACATTTATTTATAGAAGCGTATTTATTTGCAGATCAGTCAGTAATAGTGTTGAACTAAAACTAGTGAAGACTGTCTCATGTATTACTGTATGAATCTGCATCAGCTGATATGATCAGTATTGAGAACATTTTACTGTTTAAATGATTGTAAATATTATATGGTTCTGACCCACGTCTGACCTTCTGTTCTGTAATGTATATTAGCAGGGCATATTACACAGCTTCACAAGGCCAGAAGACCCACAAAACCATGTCTGACACCGAGAAGGACAGAGCCTACGTTTAGACATCCTCTTTCATCCAGACTTCTTTTACTGTTGTTACTCTGTGGTTTGTGTTCAGCTCTTAAACTGCAGTTATTCATGTCGGAGCTTATTGTTCAGTCTCTCTGGACCGTAGATTAGAGCTGAAGTTTAAAAGGTTAACTTTACATTCTTTTTTTTTTTCAACTTTTTTAAATATTTGACTGATGATAATTGTGAAATTGATATAGTATTCACACATGAATTCAGTAAGGATGCAGAATGTTTTGATTACTGTGATTACTTTGTGTGGTCTTGTTTGTGTTAACAGAGGTTTTTCTATGTCAGGATCAATAAAGCTGTTTTTAATGCTTCAGTTCAAGAAGTGAGTTATTTATTATATTACTGGTTATAGTGCTGGACGATAAAATGATATCGATTTTTTCCACGATAATTTTTCCCACGATGACAAGTCGGGACAATAGAATTTGATAAGCATTAACGTTCGTTTCCATTTCACGTCTAAGCAGCTTGACGGTGAGTTCAGAGTCTGATACTGCTGCTTGTTAGCTCCTCCTCACCAGCGCCGCCAAAATGCACTGTTGTGTTTAAGACAAGCTGTGATTGGGGGAGAGCGTAGTGCGTAGTAAACATTAGTGCTAGCATTAGCCTGTTAGCTTGGCTCTCTAGCCTGTTGTTATTTTGGAGTGGCTCAGGCCGACAGCAATCACTGTTTCAACAATAAAGCAACGACTGTAAACGTCTTTCTCATCCATCCTTTCAACACGTCTAGCCGGACGCTACAATATTATGTTCTGGCAATAAACATTTTAATATTTTAAATAGTAACACTTCATGTATTTAGTCTGATGTTTTTAGAAAGATGTTGTTTAAAACTATGACAGTGTTAGAAAATTTTATATCGTGATAATTATCGAGATTGATTAATATAGAAAATTTTATCATGATAAAATTTTGGGCCATATCGCTCAGCTCTAATTGGTTATGTGTTGGTCTAGTACAGCAATCTACACAACATCTTTGTCCTCATCCCATGGCATGAAATGGCCTCAAAACTGTCCAAGAGTGATAAGTAGGGCTGTGTATTGGTGAGGACATGTAGATTTGTATCACAATACCAGGATTATTATTCAATATACTGTGCTACAGTAAGGCAATATCGGCTGTAATTAAATCAAATTTTACGTGTTTATGTTGGAGGGGAAGAGTCTAGCGGCTGAAGATATAGATTCACAGTTTGACAGGAAATTCAAGACCATCATTGCCCTCCACAGGAGTGGTTGACCAACAAAAATCACACCAATAGCAAGATGTCTAATAGTCTGTGAGGTCACAAAGGAACCCAAAGTAACTTAATGAGCCCACCATCAGGAGAAAACCAAATAATAATGGCGTGCATGGCTCTTGTTTGATTTGGTTCTATTTATTACTTTTAGGACTTGTGTGACAGTGAAAGTAATCATAAACGGAACACTTTACTTTGTTGGCGTAGTGTACCTGGTAGGATGGGGTTGTAATCCTCAGTGAGATAACGATTACACTGTGTGATATGAAAGTAATCCCACCCTCCCCATACATAGCTCTCAGGGTGCTACTCTGCTGACTCCAAGAGTGCAGGATTATAACCTTAAGGCCAGGGGTCATATTAGGGGCGAGAAAGTAGAGCCCCGTGTGCCTGGTTTGTAATTCAAGGGTCTATAATTAGCATGGTGAGTTGCCCATAAGTCTAGCCTAAATACCTTTCTTAATACAACCTGAAATCAGAAAAAAGGACAGCATGCAGAATGCAAATGAAAACACAAAAGGGCAAGGGCTCAAGCTGAACAGCAACACCAACAAATTGGCAACAGCTGAGCAGCCATCTGAGACACAATAGCAAACAGATATACCTGAGATACCACAGCAACTGGCTAGCATCCACCTAGCAACACCAGAGCAACCACTAAGCAGTATCATAGCAGCTGCCTGAAATACCATAGCAACCACATAGCAACATCCTAGTAACCATGAAGCAGCCTCATGGAAACTGCCTGAAATACCATAGCAGTCACCTTGCCAAACTCTAGTATCCGTCTTGCATTCCCTTAGCAACACCATAGCAACCAGCTAGTAACAACTTAACCACTTCTGAACAACCACCTAGCAACACCACAGCAACCACCTGGGATACTAGAGCAGCCACTTAGCAACTACTATGCAGCACCATAGCAACACCATAGCAACCATATTTCATTCAGGAAATGCATTTTTCTGTTCTTTAATTTTTAATTTCAGTTTTAGTAGTAGTAGTCTAGTAGTAGCATTTGCACTAATATATTCAGCCTATGTAAGGAATTTGTCAGTTTTAAGCTAGCTAACTTTCCAGATGCTAGTTACATCAAATGGAAATATGCACAGTCAAAATGCAAAAATCTTTATCTTCTTTGCAAAAAAAAAAGTGCATTTTTCTTATCCTATAACAAAATTGACCGTCACCCCATTCATTCCATGTAAAAAGCCTTGATTAGATGACTTGGAGAGTTTTAGCTCATATTTCACAAGCAAGTTAATATGGCCGTCTTGTACTAATTTTGTGTTATATTACTATATCAATATTTTTATGCTAATTTCATGATAACACATAACCCTCAACTGCTTCCTGTATGGAATGTATAGGGCTCCCCACCCTTCCGGTGCTTACTGCTCCTAGTGTGTCTGTTCACTAGTGTGTGTTTCACTGCCTGGGTGGGTTGAAGGGGTTGGGCAGTGATTGTGCACTTGCACTTTCACTTTCACATAGTGAGAGTATTGTCCTCTTAACACTATGTACACTTTTAGAAGAGATGGTTCTTCAAGGGTTCTTAAGTAAAGAAAATGGTTCTATATAGCACCAAAAAGGGTTCCTCTATTATTACAAGCTTGACATTGTAACAGTAGCAGAACCTTTTTGAGGGCTATTAACAGTAGAACCCTTTTCAAAAATGTTCTGTATAGAACCCTCTACAGCACATTCTTCATCAGCCT
This sequence comes from Crenuchus spilurus, assembly GCA_036984385.1. NCBI lineage: Eukaryota > Metazoa > Chordata > Actinopteri > Characiformes > Crenuchidae > Crenuchus > Crenuchus spilurus. The sequence goes on from BRDA01038697.1 coordinate 3,435, forward strand.
GAAGAACCCTTTCACTATGCAAAGAGTTTTTTGAGTGTTCGTGGTTCTATAAAGAACCATTTTCTTTACTAAGGAACCCTTGAAGAACCGTCTCTTTAAAGAGTGTACTATTACTAATGTTACTAATACTTTTTTAAATATTTTTTTAATTTGCACTTTGTCTGTAAATTTATCACACCTGCACGTGCCCTTACCTGGACCATGGGGGGCACTGACGTGAAGGAACGTGAGGTCAGACACACCACAGCTAGTCACACGTGACTACCCAGTAATCCCACCCAGTGCTGACCAAGGGAAACCAGCCCAATCCTCTCAGCAGAGGTGCAGCAGTCACAGGGAGTCCTGCTTTAGGTATGTATATGCTTATATCTGTGTATGTTTGTGCATGATGAGGGGAGGAGACTTTCTTTAACCTGATTAACCGACAACAACCCTGGGCATGCTGGGTACAAATAGCTGCCTTTGTGTGGTCAACACGTCATTTCTCTTTCTCTCTTTACACCTCACAGATCAGCGGGAGCACCTGTACCAGGTACGCAGATCAGGATGCACAGCATCATGATGAGTAATTCAAGACTTTGAAGCTTTATACCATGATATTAATATATAATATAAAGCTCCTGCATGCATGGCAGTAGAACTGATGCTGGGTTACATATATTTATAGTATAAAGTGTCATATAATCTATATTTATATATATTATCATATGTAAAGTAATATATGTAAAGTCTTTTCTGTTGATCAGTATGGCTCATGGAAAACAGAAATCCATCATCTCAAATTAATTAGAATATTTAAATGCGAGTTTGAGTAAATTACCATACAGACAGTATAAATACTGTATATCTGTCAAAGCTACAACTGCTACATTCCTAATATCAACACTCCTGAACCAGAGACAACATCAGAAGTGTCTTACCTGGACTAAGGAGAAGAAGAACTGGTGCTCCAAAGTCCTCGTTTCAGGTGAAAGTTAATTTTGCATTTGGAAATCAAGCTCCTAGAGTCTGGAGAGGCACCGAATTTGTGGTGTCTGAAGTCCAGTGTGAAGTTTCTACAGTCTGTGATGGTTTGAGGTGCCACGTCATCTGCTAGTGTTGATCCACTGGTTTATCAAGTCAACACAACATCTACCCAGATAGTTTAGAGCATTTCATGCTTCCATCTGCTGACATGCTTTATAGAGATGACAGTTTCCTTTTCCAGCAACCGCCCACAGTGCCAGCTACTACTGACCATCATATTACTGTGCTTGATTGGTCAGCGAACTCATAAGCCATACTGATCAATATCATGACAGTTTACCTTTTCGAAAACAATTTTTTGCAAAAATTTACTTTTTCATATATTGTAATTTTTGAGATGCACTATTATATTATTTTAATTGTTATTTTCATTAATAATTTCATTGACAGTGTCTGTATCTGAGTTGTGATTAGACACACCTCTGGTTCTTGAGGTTTATCATTTGTTTGCGCTGAAGAATACATCAAAAATGAAAAGAACAGAGGTGTCCAAATTAAGAGATGATTGATGTTCCTAGAGGTTCTAATACAGTTCTAAAGAGGAACTCTGTATTTTAATTTTTTGAGCTGCTACACAGTAAATTTGCCAGTGTTAAATCAACACTATTAGAGTTAAATTAACACTGAAGGTGTCAAAAATGTAACACTCTCTGTGTTAATTTAACTCCAATAGTCTTGATTTAACACTGGCAGATTTACTGTGTACTGTTGTACTTCTAATCAAACTGTGATTTGTAAATGCAGTTTGACTGAGTCAGTATTTCCCAGACTTAACAATACATTTACTTGAGTATGGCTTTAGGCTGCCCAAAGGTAAACATGTTTGCTTATCTAAAGAGGACTTAGCGGCAATGTGCTGTTGACCAGGGTTACCAGGTTTGTGTTTTTCATGCCAAAATTACCCCATTTTGAAAATGCAAAATAGTGTTGGAGGTGTCTTAGATAGACTTCCTAATATTAAAACATTTAGTGAATCTGAAGATATATATTACAGCAGAGAGGAAGAAAAATAAATGTTAATTTCAAACACATAAAAATCTTACTATTACGCAAATATTTTCTTCTTTCTTGTTTTATATTATGATACAATCACACACTATTGTTTTAGGAGGTAATGAACATACTTGGTGGAACTGTGGACGTCCTCATCCACGGCACCTGGGGACCAGTTGAGGGTTAGATGCCTTAAGGCACTTCATACACATACAAAAAGTATGAACCAGTAAAGAAATTGATTAAATAAGGTAAAATATTTAAGAGTAGTATAGTAGTAGTAATTATAGCTTCCTCAAACACCTGCGATTAGACGTTTTAGCTTTTGAGCTAGTTTCAGTTTATGCAGAGCAGCTGTCTGTTAGACACTGCTGGAGAATTGTCAGCAGGAGAATTTATGGGGAACCTGGCAACCCTGCTGGTGACGCTGTTACAGTCTGGAGTAGTACATAAGCTCTAATACTATTGATTGTCCTATGTTTTATGCCTTAGGCTTTGTAATTGGCTTGTCACAATGAGTCCCAGGAATGTCATCTTTAAGAAAACATCTAAAGACAAGTCGGTAAGTTAATCTTCTGTTCACGAGAGAGAGAGAGAGAGAGAGAGAGAGAGAGAGAGAGAGAGAATCTAATTTATTTATATAGCATTGTGATGTATTCCAGTGTATACCACGTATATTAGATGTTTATTCACATACATATATATAATATCCCATATGTGTGGGAATGTACACTATATGTTCAAAAGTTTGTGGACAACCTCTGATTGCTCGACCTCTGACCTTTAAATAAAGACAGTGTTGTTTGTGATCACAGGTGGCGGTGTACATGGGGAAGCGTGACTTTGTTGATCATATTAACTCAGTGGAACCAGTGGGTGAGTTAACCTTCCGCTGTGTATTGATTGATTATTTTATTCCTACAATGACATGTTGGTCGTAATGTATTCAGGGAACCGAGATGCAGTTCAGCTGGATTGTAGTACAAATGACATACAAGTACAAGTAGTACAAGTACTTCATTACTGTACTTAAGTAGTTTTTAGGTATCTGTACTACGCTTTCGTATTTCTGTTACTAAATGTTTTTTTTTTGTGTGTGTTTTTTTTACCACATTTCAAAAGAAAAATCTGTACTTTTAACTGACTACATTTTTAGTCAGGCATTCTATTGAGGGACCTGTGAAATGGGGGAGGGGGGTGTGGAGTGAAGTGGCTAATTTCAGTGCTTCCAGGCCCTGAGAGCAGCAGAGTTGAAGTAGTGGGTAAAGTTTCAGATGTTTTTTAGGCTACTTTACAAATTAATCATGGCAAAAATCTCTTATAGTAACACGGAAGAAATGAATAAACATTGTTGTAGATGTCGTAGGTAGATTTCTGTTTACGTATGGATTCTGTCAGACATTGGACTGGGGAATTTTTGGGACCTGGCAACCCTGCGCTAAAGAGCAATAAAACTTAAAAGCCAAAGCTGAACTGTTACGGTATTTTTTCATGTTGAGTAAGTTATGTCTCACTGAAACAAAACACATCATAGCTAATACACTCCCTGAGTTTTTACTGGGCAAATCAAATGACTCTATGCTGTGGACTGGAGAGATATCCCTCAAACTGTTGAGTGTGTTCTGATTGTTGTAAAGTGCACTGAGTTATAGAAAAGCACTATTCACTATATCACTAAATCTGTGATATTTTACAGAGTAGGTCTGAAATGATGGACAATTGTGAATTTGGGTCTTATTGCAGTAAGGCTAAAAACCTGTAGATAAAGTTGTAGCAAGTAGTTGGAAATAATGGTACACTATTCTGTTTGCTTACTTAAGAGTACAAAGTCAACAGAATGATTCCAAATAACGTTGAAGCTTCAGAGAATATCTTGCTAATTATTACAAGTCTGGTTATCTATATGTATGTAATCAGTCATATCAGTATACTGTGACCACTCCTGGTTAAGCCCGGGACGTCATAGGTGCCATGTGACAGGGCATGTATAAATTAGTGTGTTTTCAGACACTCTGATGTAGGCTGACATGCCTTGAATTTTCCCAAATTACACCCATCTAAAATTATTTTTTTCAAAAGTGTAACGCAGGCTTTTGTTCAGCACAAACTCAGGAACAACAGTGTAAAAACAGTAAGAGTGTCATAAATGTATATTCTGATTAAATCTGCTCTAAACTTAGATTTTCCAAAAACCTGTTTTCAGATGTGCTGATATATTGTGAAAAAACACTCTAAACATTTCTAGACAAGACTTTTGAGCTCAGAACTGAATAAACAGAGGTGTTGGCTACACACTGCTCATTACAGTTTTTAGAAATGGCATGTGATTTTATATCTGAAGCTTAACTAATGTGAGGTGACACTCCGTTTTCCTCAGCCACTAGTCCTACATTGAATATTTATGAGATGGTTGTGAACTCAGGTGAGAGGTCTTTGTTCGGTTCACATTCCACACATTCTGATAATTCTGATAGCCGATAATCCAACCAATGGAATGTTTGGAATTACCATGTCATTATCATATGAATGACGGATTGCATCATTTGGCGGGATAAATGTGCAGCTGTCTGACTCGCTCTGGAAAACATTATTTAAGCTTATTTAAGCTCCTCTCACAAATATCTAAAAATACATTATGATTCAAGCTAGATATATTTGAAAAACGTAGACCCTTCAAGGTTTCTGGGCTATGTATCGTTTTGTATAAGTTATATAAGTGTTTTTGCAGAATTTTGGTGTTGTCCCCGCCAGTGGGAGAGCTGACTCCAGAGGGTTAATTGACTGATGTCCAAAATAGAATGATTTATAGGGTACCTTGCACAATTGCCTCCAGATACCTTTAAATACACCCCATGCGTCACTAATGTCATCCGTGCAAAGAGTGGTTATTTCCACTATTTGGGAGGTGGTCATATTATTCTAATATTACTGTACATTTCTGTACCGTTGTGCTGTACATGACCCATTTCTTTTATTCCTTCATTTATTTTGCACTTTGAAGCTTTATCTCTCCTGTATGTCTTGTTAATGTATCTTAATGTATCCTCTTGTTAACAGATGGAGTTGTTCTCATAGACCCAGAACTGCTGAAAGGCAAAAAAGGTAGATCATTCTTCTTTATACAGATGTGTGATGTGATGTGTTGCAATTTAGGCAGATTAAAATGTCAGTATTAAAGTCCCAGCTATTTAACACAACCTACGAGGAAGCATGAGCCTATTGAGATGTTTACTGTGGTTCATAAAGCTATCAGGGTTATAGCAACTATACTTTTCCCCCCAAAAAAACACCAAACACAAGACTCAACCTTCTCATTCTTTTTGAGCACTCTTTTTGATTAATTTTTGCAACATTTGAACTGTTAGTTTTTGCATTAGCTGAACTGTTATTTTATTTATTTATTTATAACTTCTAAGCTGTTCGTTTTGTGGCCTCTGAACTGTTCCTTTTGCCACATCTGAACTGTTCTTCTTCGAAGCTTTTGATCTGTTAATTTTTGTTGCATCTGAACTGTTCATTTTTTGTTGCGTCTGAACTGTTCGTTTTCAAAGCATCTGAACTGTTCATTTTCAAAGCATCTGAACTTTTTTTTTTTCTTTTCTTTTTTTTTCTTTTTTTTTGCTGCATCTGAGCTGTTCGTTTTCATAACACCTGAACTGTTCTTTTTTGCATCAACTTAACAGTTTTTTTTCACAAACTGAACTGTTCATTTTTATCATCTAACCTGTTCTTTTTTAACATTTGTTTTAACATTTGAGCCAAAAATGACATATCAGTGCATCACAAATTACTGAAACTGGCAAATGTTATAAAAATTTGTTTTTTAATGGATTTTTTGACCCGTAGCGTACGTCGCCCTGTCCTGCATGTTCCGGTACGGCCGAGATGACATGGATGTAATGGGACTTGCCTTCCGGCGGGATATTTACCTCTGCACTCGTCAGATTTACCCTGCGCTGCAGGACAAGAAACAGTGCACTCTCACCAAAGTGCAGGAGAAGCTTGTGCAGAAACTGGGCAACAATGCGTACCCCTTTTTCTTTGAGGTGAGCAGGTTAAAAAGCTACTTCATTAAAACCACCCCATTGTACCTCCACTCATTCTTAATTTTAGCTCCATTGAGTATACAGGTGCACTTTAAAGGTCTACAATTACAGACTGTAGTCCATCTGTTTCTCTGTATACTTTGTTAACCTGTTTTTCAATAGTCAGGACCCCCACAGGTGGTGGTGGTGTTTCCTTCAGACTGAGGAAAACTGAGACTGTGCTATAGATGTTTTTATGAAGAAGCTTTTTCTACATGGAACCATAAAGGGGCTCTGCTACAGTTAGGATGACAAGCTTGAAATAATAATTAGGTGCTATAAAGCTTAAAAAGCATGGTTCTTCAAGGGTTCTTTAGTAAAGAAAATGGTTATATTTAGAACCATAAACACTCAAAGAACACTTTGCATAATTGCAGGATTCTTAAGATTGTAACAAATGTGTTGTAGATGGTTTTATGTACAATATAATATAAACATATGTAAGTTTAAAGTAAACAAACAACTGACCAACCAGGCTGAATAAAAACGACAATAACAGGGAATAAAAAACAAATAGATAACATAACATTTCATTAAAAAGTGGTAAATCAAACTGAGGAGCACAGACAGGCCAAATTTGTTTTTATTTAGAATAAACATATCTAACTAGGCACATGCATATAATTATGTCAGGTTAAAATGAACATTTGAATGAATATTTTAAGCTTTGAAACACTTTCCTGTCATCAAACGCTGCGGACACAATATCTGCTGTTTCAGACTCTCAGTATACATTATTTTAACTGGTCATCTCTTCTTTATTATTTGTTTTGTGTGCTCTGTTTTAGTTTCCTGATAATCTGCCGTGTTCTGTGGCGCTGCAGCCGGGTCCTAAGGATGTAGGAAAGGTGAGTAGACCCATCCAGCATCTGTTCCTTATTCATTACTGTCTTCTTTTCTATGATTACACAAAAAAGAGGAACTGAAACCCTGTTTTCTGCTCAACTTCACTATTTTGAGCTGCTAATGAAAGATTCTGCTTCAGCCATGTATCATATCTTCAGTTATAATGGTCCCAAAGAAACACAGCTGAGCACTGCTGAAGGGCGCTCTCTTGTGGCACAAATCTATAGTAGCTGCTACTCTATTAAAGGTTATTTAATCAGTACTTACTTTACATTGAAAGCTTCCAGAGCACTGATATATAACAATGATTAAACCCATTTCATAGGTGTTCCATTATACAGAATACATAGACACCTGCCAGCAATCAGAAAATAATCTTTCCTTTCTCCCGGAGACAATTTATTACAAAACATAAAATTCATAACTCTACTGAATATTGTGCCGGTTGCACACTGTGATACAGTTTTAATCTAACCTGCTATAATCCTCCCATTCTGTCCTTTTCCAAAGCACTGTACTGTTGAGTTTGAGGTGAAGGCCTTTAGTGCTGAGAGCCAGGATGCTAAAGTCCGTAAACGGTCAGTATACACACCAGCATATATGTTAACTGTTCATTTTCACAGTACTATTCATCCAATAGTCTTCTTAAGCGCTTAATCCTGGTCAGTGTTGCAGTGAGTCCCCCTACCACCACTTTATTAAGTGCTTGGCAGGGCAGGGCGTTTCAGCATCTGAACTGTTCTTTTTTTCAGCATCTGAACTGTTCTTTTTTCAGCATCTGAACTGTTCTTTTTCAGCATCTGAGCTCTTTTTTTTTTTTTTTGCAGTGTCT
>BRDA01038697.1:11226-34862 GCA_036984385.1 Crenuchus spilurus
TTTTTTTTTTTTTTTTTTTTTTTTTTTTTTTTTTTTTTTTTTCTCGAGTCTACGACTTTTTTCTTGTCAAGTCTACGACTTTGCGGGACGGGACGGTTCGTGAATTATTTCACCACCATCCCCCTGAGTGACGTTGTGACTGGTCCTAATTCGCGAATTCTTCTGATAACCTACTTATCATGACACTTTTACTTGTCAATTGTATATACGACCACACATATGACTGGCAAATGCCTGAAATCGTAGGACCGAGAGTCGTGATTTCCGGAAGTGGAGTTTGAGTTGTCATGTCACGAAACCTTTTCCTGTCTTACCCTCCTAATATCGTCCAATCTAATTTTGACATAGTGTCACACGTTGGCCGTGTTATAAGTCATCTCAATACTTAAAATACAAAACATTATTTAACAGAGGCCCTCTTTCCTTTCTAATAAAAGACTAACGACCGTCCACAGATACATAAGACATATTACCTTGTGGATACTTTACCCAAATTAGTAACAATATATAGTCACGAGACCTTTTTTTTTTTTTTTTTTTTTTTTTTTTTTTTTTTTTTTTTTTTCCAGTGTCTGAACTGTTCTTTTTTCTCAGTGTATGAACTGTTCTTTATTCACTGACTGAACTGATTTTTTTCCTCAGTGTATGAACTGTTCTTTTTTCATCATCTGAACTGTTCTTTTTCAGCATCTGAACTCTGTTTGTTTGTTTGTTTTTTGCAGTGTCTGAACTGTTCTTTTTTTCACCGTCTCAACTGGGGTTTTTTCCGTGTATGAACTGTTCTTTTTCCAGCATCTGAACTGTGATTTTTTCCCGTGTCTTAACTGTTCTTTATTCACTGTCTGAACTGATTTTTTTTTTCCTCAGTGTATGAACTGTTCTTTTCCAGTGTCTGAACTGTTCTTTTTTGGCATCTGAATTATTTTTTCTTCATCTGAACCCTTCTTTTTTCTAGCATCTAAACTGTTCTTTTTCAGTGTCTTAACCGTTGTTTTTCCAGCACCTGTAAAGTATTTTTCAGCCTCTGAACAGTTTTTTTTGCAGCACCTGAACTGTTCTTTTTTGCAACACCAGAAATGTAATTTTTTTTGCAGCTTATGAACTGTTTTCCCCCCACATATGAACTGTTCTTTTTTAGCACCTGAACTGTTCTTTTTCACAGCATCTGTTCTTTTTTCACTGCCTAACTTGTTCATTATTAGTTAACATTTCTGTTGACTGACAACCTGAATAAGGATCTATATTGTATATGCATGTTAACACAACATCCATTATATGGCATAATCATCATTTATAAACATTTGTTAATGTTTAAATTCCCATGAGCTAATGAACTGTTCACATGTTTGTAAATATGAATACACATATTAGTAACTCATTTATAATACTGGTTCATTTTTAAATTCTCATGTAGTCATTAATCATATACTTTGTTAATGAAAGTTATTATAAAGACAGTTTTTAACATGAATAAAAGCTGTAACATCTGTAACACAAAGCACTATAGAAACTATTACTAAGTGCCTGGGCTGGTATTTCTCTCAACTCTCACTAACCTACAGTCCTCTTATTTCTGCAGGAGTACTGTCCGACTAATGATTCGTAAAGTGCAGTACGCCCCGGAGAGAACAGGACCTGCTCCTTCAGTGTCCATCACTCGTGACTTCCTCATGTCTGATAAACCTCTACATGTGGAGGCAAGCCTGGAGAAGCAGGTGGGTGGTGAGATTGTTACTACCACATTGGGAAAGGGAGAAAATTGACAAAAAAATACTGCACTATATGTATAGCTTTTCTAATAATGGTCTGCAGTGTCAACACATATTTCGGGGGCTGCCTGCCTTTGCCTGGCACAGTATGTTAGACGATAAGGACTCCTGCCATTGTATGATCTAAATGATTTATTCAGACTAATGATGTATTAAACGTATTAAACTGACCTCAAATGTCTTCCAGACTTACTATCATGGAGAGCCGATACACGTACGAGTCAGCATCAATAATGAGTCCAGCAAAAGTGTGAAGAACATTATTCTTTCTGGTGAGAAAAAAACAATCCTTGATTTTTATGGACAATTTTGTTGCAGGACATTTTGGACTGTTTCTGATACTGTGTCTACAGTCCAGCACAGTTCCAGTACATTTCCAGAAAGTTTCAGTATAAATGACATTATTTACTCTTTAGTGGGTCAGAAAATTGTCAAAGCATCTTAAATCTACTCTAAATAGTGAACACTTCTCATTTTATAAGCATATTATAAAATAAATGAGCATTTATGCAGACATTCTTATATTTTAAGTTGCTTTATTAAGTCAAATGATCTCACTAGATCAGCAGACTATTTAATGTGTAAATGTGTAAATACAGCAGACGCTTGGACAGCAAAGAAAACAAATGGCAGAAAACAGTTGAAGGCAAAAGAGAGGAAAAGAACCAGCAAACAAGATGGATTGTATGATTGTATCAGAGATCAGAGGAGTTATGAATGAGCCATTAAGAAACTCGAAGACTTAAATGGAAGACAGAATGTTGCTAGGTGGAAGACGCCACCTGTTGCTACATGGTTACTGATTGGTTGCTAGGCTGTTGCTACATGGTTACTATGGTATCTCAGGTGGTTGCTATGGTGTTGCCAAGTGGTTGCAACAAGGTTGCTAGGCTGTTGCTACATGGTTGCTAATTAGTTGCTAGGCTGTTGCTACATTGTTACTATGTGGTCTCAGGTGGTTGCTATGGTGTTGCCAAATGGTTGCAACAAGATTGTTAGGCTGTTGCTACATGGTTGCTAATTAGTTGCTAGACTGTTGCTACATGGTTACTATGGTGTCTTAGGTGGTTGCTTTGATGTTGCCAAGTGATTGCTACATGGTTGCTAGGCTGTTGCTACATGGTTACTGATTGTTTGCTAGGCTGTTGCTACATGGTTGCTACATGGTAACTATGGTGTCTCAGGTGGTTGCTATGGTGTTGCCAAGTGGTTTCTACAAGGTTGCTAGGCTGTTGCTACATGGTGGCTAATTGGTTGCTAGGCTGTTGCTACATGGTACTATGGTGTCTCAGGTGGTTGCTCAGGTGTTGCTTAGTGGTTGCTGTGGTAGCCCGTGTGGTTGGTTGGGTGTTACAGTGTATTTGTAGCATTTTTATATTTGATGGGTGCCAAAATGTTTGAAGAATCCTCAAAAATCTCTTGATATGCAGATATTGTGTGTCCCATCAACAAGCTGTACACAAGCAGGCATCACACAATCAGACAAAACAATCTGGAGTTGGAACAGTGTCTCAACAACCAGTATTCAGTGTCTCAGTATACATCTACAAGGTGGACCAACAAGTTAGGTGTGTCTTATAAAGTCGACAGTGAGTGGACACAGTGTTTACAGTCTCCAGCAGAATCTGATGGTGGTCCTGATGGACTACAGTGTGTAACTGCACCTATATGGATCAGATGACTGATGCGTAAGTAAAGTAGTGTTCGTTGTATGTTTTTCAGTGGAGCAAACTGCCACGGTTGTGCTTTACTGCAATGACAGCTACATGAAGTCAGTGGAGCTGCTGGATTCTGGGTAAGTGAATGAAGGAGAGGTGGTGAGTTATCCACTAAAATAAAGAAATTCTGACTGAATCTGTCTCATTTGTCTCTTCTGTTGGTCCAGAGATTATCTGGAAGCAGGTGGCAGAATGGAGAAGGTGTACACTCTGCTCCCCCTGCTGGCCAAAAACAAGGAGAGGCGAGGAATAGCACTGGATGGAAAACTGAAGCATGAAGACACCAACCTTGCCTCCAGTAGCTTGTGAGTCCCATTGATGTTAACATTCCTACACCTGAAATTCAGAAATGCACTCATTGACCACACACATGAGTTCATCCTCTGGATGTTCATCAGTGGTCACCACAGAGTTACTCGTGACCCTCTTGTGCATCAGTACCTGCAACATTTCTACTGGATTACGGTCAGGACTCTGGCTTGGCCGTTCCAAAACATGAACTTTATTCTTCGTTAACCGTTCTTTGGCAGAACGACTTGTGTGTTTAGGGTCGTTGTCTTGCTGCATGACCCACCTTCTCTTGAGACTCAGTTGATGGACAGATGTCCTGACATTTTCTTTAGAATTTTCTGATATAATTCACAATTCATTGTTCCATCATTGATGACAAGCCGTCCTGGCCCAGATGCAGCAAAACAGGCCCAAACCTGATACCACCACCATGTTTCACAGATGAGATAAGGTTCTTATGCTGGAATGTTTTCCTTTCTCCAAACATAACACTTTTCATTTAAACCAAAAAGTTCTGTTTTGGTCTCATCCATCCACAAAACATTCTTCCAATAGTCTTCTGGCTTGTCCACGTGATCTTTAGCAAACCTCAGATGAGCAGCAATGTTCTTTTTGGAGAGCAGTGACTTTCTCCTTACAACCCTGCCATGCACACCATTGTGGTTCAGTGTTCTCCTGATGGTGGACTCATGAACATTAACATTAGAAAATGTGAGAGAGGCCTTCAGTTACTTAGAAGTTACTCTGGGGTTCTTTGTGACCTCAACGACTATTACACGCCTTGCTCTTGGAGTGATCTTTGTTGGTCGACACTCCTGAGGAGGTAACAATGGGCTTGAATTTCCTCCATTTGTACAGAGTCTGTCTATAGAAAATTCTAAAGCGTTCACAAACGTTTCAAGCACCACTATATTTTTGTCTCATTTGTTTGATATGGTTCTCTTTATCTACTGTATCGTAGAGATGTTTCTGGTCTTATGTGGATGTGATTTGTAATGTTCAGAAGTATTTAAACGTATTTAGTGTGGCTTATTTTCTGATTTATGTATTTCTCCTGTAGAATTAAAGAGGGTGTCTTAAAAGAGGTGCTGGGGATAATGGTGTCCTACAGAATGATGGTAAAGCTCATGGTTGGAGGGTTAGTATGCTCTTAGACTATAACAGGTTCTTCAGATCTAGTCCTGGAGGGTGAATGTCTAGCACAATTTGGTGATTTCCCCTCTCGGACATATCTATTGTTCCTCCAGGACAAGATCTGAAGAACCCAAGTCTATAATTTAATCCAATAAATCTGCAATGTTTCCCTAAACAACACCTGCATTAATGCTGTTTGTCTTCATCCCATCTAGGCTTGTGGGATCAAGGTGAGCATTTTATGTCTGTAGCTGCAGGAGCTTTTGTAGAACGTCCTTCACAAATAAGTTTTTTTTTTTTTTTAATGAAATTTGCATATAATTGCCGTTATTTCTTTTTTTATCAACAGTGAGGTTGGACTGGAGCTACCATTTCAGCTTATGCATCCAAAGCCTGATTCAGGTGACAAAATCACAATCATATCAAAGCAAAGACAAGATCTTTGTCACACTTTGAAGATGAAACAACACATTAGAAACATCTTCACCACATACATGACATGTTCAAAAGTTTGTGGACACCCCTTCTAATGAATGCATTCATCTGCCTTAAGTTGACACAGATGTACAAATGCACACACAGCTTGTCTAGTCCCTGTACAGAAGTACTGCAAATAGAATCGGACTAAACATGAAACTGTTGGCACCATGTCTAATGCCAGGCTTGGGCTAGACGGGTATAAAGCATCCCAGCATTGTACTCTGTTCTGTACCCCATCCAGTACTTTTGGAAGGAGTTGTTAGAGTTGGGGATTAGTTTTTTGATTTGAGGTTGAGGTTAAAGTTGGGATTAGGACCAGGGTGATGTTTAGGATTAGTTTTTGATTTGAGGTTGAGGTTAAGGTTAGGATTAGAATCGGCGTGAGGTTTAGGATTAGTTTTTGATTTGAGGTTGAGGTTAAAGTTAGGATTAGAATCGGAGTGAGGTTTAGGATTAGTTTTTGATTTGAGGTTAAGGTTAGAATTATGACTGGGGTGAGGTTTAGGATTAGTTCTTTGATTTGAAGTTGATGTTAATCTTAGGATTAGGACTGAGGTCAGGTTTAGGATTAGTTTTTGATTTGAGGTTGAGGTTAAGGTTAGGATTAGAATCGGAGTGAGGTTTAGCATTAGTTTTTGATTTGAGATTCAGGTTAAAGTTGGGATTAGGACCAGGGTGAGGTTTAGGATTAGTTTTTGATTTGAGGTTGAGGTTAAGGTTAGGATTAGAATCAGGGTCAGGTTTAGGATTAGTTTTTTGATTTGAGGTTGAAGTTAAGGTTGGGATTAGGACCAAGATGAGGTTTAGGATTAGTTTTTGATTTGAGGTTGAGGTTAAGGTTAGGATTAGAATCAGGGTCAGGTTTAGGATTAGTTTTTTTATTTGAGGTTGAAGTTAAGGTTAGGATTATGACTGGGGTGAGGTTTAGGATTAGTTCTTTGATTTGAGGTTGATGTTAAGTTTAGAATTAGGACTGGGGTGAGGATTATGATTAGTTTTTGATTTGAGGTTGAGTTTAAGGTTAGAATTAGGACTGAGTAGAGGTTTAGGATTAGTTTTTGATTTGAGGTTGAGTTTAAGGTTAGGATTAGGACTGAGGTGAGGTTTAGGATTAGTTTTTAATTAGAGGTTGAGGTTAAAGTTAGGATTAGAATCAGAGTGAGGTTTAGGATTAGTTTTTGATTTGAGATTGAGGTTAAGGCTAGGATTAGGACTGGGGTGAGGATTAGGATTAGGTTTTGATTTGAAGTTGAATTTAAGGTTAGGATTAGAATCGGCTGAGGTTTAGGATTAATTTTTTCATTTGAGGTTGAGTTTAAGGTTAGGATTAGGACTGGGCTGAGGTTTAGGATTTGTTTTTGAGTTGAGATTCACGTTAAAGTTGGGATTAGTACTGGGGTGAGGGAAAGGTTGGGATTAGGACCAGGGTGAGAGTTAGGATTAGGTTTTGGTTGAAATTAAGTGTAAGGTTAGGGCCAGGGTGAGGGTTAAGATTAAGTTTTAGATTGAGATTAAAAGTAGGATTAGTTTCAAGGCAGACATTATGATTGGGATTTGAGTCAGGGTTGGGGTTAGGATTAGGTTTTGGTTTAAGATTAAGGGTAGGATTAGGACCAGGATGGGGAATAGGATTAGGTTTTGGTTGTTTTGATGATAGCAGGTATATTCTTATATATTATATAAATATAATGATATTTCAATATGTATTCAACCACAATATCTCTCTTTTTTTTGCTTCTTCAAGTGAAAGAAAGGTCAGTCTACTACTGTATCTATGTACAAATGACCTAATCCTTTGATACTTTTTGCCGTGGTCTCTTCCCACACCATGAGATTATATAATCTCTGAAAAGAGCAGATTACTCATTGTTACATATGGAAGAAGCAGAAAATATCTACATTATTCTGCTCATCTTTTTGTCTTTGTTCACTCATTCTTATTGCATCCTGTACAGCGAGGAGGAGGAGGTGGTGTTTGAGGAGTTTCGGCGTACCAACCTGAAGGGCATGCAGGAGGATGACGAGGAAGGGAACATCTCTGCGGGCGAGCCATGAAAAAAGCTCAGAAAAGCAATGCGGCCCAAGGTTCCTTTCAGAACATGGTCAACGTTCTGGACGTTTGAAGTTAGAAGACGATAGAAGGAGGTGTGCTGTGATAGAGAAAGCCCTACATAACCTAGAGGCTGAGATTATAATCTGGGATGGATTTGTACAATAGCCTGTAGTGCACTAGAACAGTGGTTCCTGTATGTTTTAGTGCTCAGACATACTTCAGCCAGTGTGAAGCGGAAAAACATGTATTCAACTGTTCTAACATGATAGTGATGTTTTAAGACCATTTCAGATTAAAAAATAAGCCATAACATTGTAACCACTACAATTACAGACTGTAGCCCATTTGTTTGTCTGTATATTAGCCCCCCTTTCACCATGTTCTTCAGTGGTCAGGACCACCACAGAGTGATGTGACACTGACATGGTGGTGCATTAGTGTGTGTTGCACTGGCAGTGTCACTGCTGGTGTTAATATAGAGCACCAACCAGCCAACAGCATTGCCAATGAAGGTCTAGAGGACCAACACAAACTGCTGAGCTACTGTCTCTGACTACAAGGTGGACCAACAAGGTAGGTGTGTCTAATAGAGTGGACAGTGAGTGGACACAGTGTTTAACATCTCCAGCAGCTCTGCTCACTCAGCACACACTAACACACCACCACCACCTCAGTGTCAATGCACTGCTGAGAATGGTCCTGCAGCTCTGTGATGGTCCTGACTATTGAAGAACAGGGTGAAGAACGTATACAGAGATACAGATGGACTACAGTCTGTAATTGTAGAACTACAAAGTGCACCGAAATGAGACTCGGGGCAAGTTCATGAACCACTGCACTACATTAAGCACTGAAAGCTCACTGTTATTGTCTGATCTACTCTAATCTTCTTAATTGGCACACAACAGTCCATGCTAATGTGGAAAGTTAAAATTAAATCATGTTTTCAAGCCATATTTTAGGTGCATATTCTGCATTGTTAGGCACTAAGGAAGAAATAAACTACTGATAATCCAGAAATCAATATCAGGATGGTATTACGTGTATTAAATACTGTAGCATTAGGGATTATAATAGGGATTATATTTGGATTACAAATTAAATTAAAATGTATTTACATAGTGTTTTTTTTTTAACTGACGATGTTACAATGCAGCTTTACATAATTAAATCAGACAATTTGAATCAAAACCCAATTGTGAGTAAGCCAAAGGTGGCAGTGGCAAGGGAAAACTCCCTCAAGGCTGGAGGAAGGAACCAAGACTCACAAAGGGGATCCATCCTCCTCTGATCAGACTACTGATAGAAATTTACATCATCAATTAAGTCTGACATTGTTCTGAAATGAAAAACAATAATTATATTAATAATAGTTAATAATTACAGTACTTGTACTTTTTATTTGTGCTTATAGAAACTGAATACTGTTCTTTACAATAAGATTGCCCTGTTTATTAATGTTTTAAAACAATGTCAAAAACACTTATTAATAAGCAGCTGGAGCCTGTGCTGCCACTCCATGTTTTCAAGCTGACCATCTTGTTGTTTTTTCTTGAGGTAGTTCTGGCAGAGCTTGAACTTATGTTTTGGGTCATTATCTTGTTGTAGGAACCCCTGATCAACTAGGCTTTCAAGGCTTGATCTACCTCCATTACTGCAGAACAGCTTTAAAATAATGTAAATAAGTATCAACATCACTTCTATTCACATTTTATTTGAGATAAAAAGAGAATTTTACAGATGAACAAATCATTTGTAGCAAAGATTCACGTCACCAGCAACTGTGCGTTAAAGAGAAATGATTAGATTTTTATGATCTCCAGTTCTTTATATTCAGGTGACAGCACTATAGCTCTAGTTATCTTGTTTATTTAGTTGAATGCAGTTTCATTTGAATGAATGCTGACAATGGATGAGTCATATACGTTTGTAATGGTTGACTGTGACCATCATTGTGTGAAATATAAAGCTAATGCTATACGCCTCCTTCTTATTGTGCATTAAAATAAAGTTCACTTTACCCGGCCAGTGTTCACATTAGCGCTCAGCCCATTAAAATATCACATTACTGACTGCCTCTCAGGTGACACACGTACTGTATAAAGCATCTTTAATCATGTGCTGTCATCCAGGTATCCTAATCAGGTAGCCTAACCTGCAAAGGCGTAGCAACTTTATACATTTATAACATGCCCGTAGGGGCAGTGGGCCAATGGTTGAGGTTAAGGAACCAGCTTTGTGACAAGAAGGTCCTCAGTTTTGATCCTCTGAAACAAGTGCACTGGAATAGGGCAACAACTGCTGCCAGGACACTGTGAATAGGGCTGGCTACCACTTGGTGCTAGTGCCCTGCCTGTCTATTGTTTGTGTGTGTGTGTGTATCACTTCAGTGTGTTGAAAGTGTGTAAGGTTGAAAGGAGCAATGAATGAGTGTCCCAGTATGTTTATCCATACAGTGTAAACGCTACTTTAGCTCATGTATGTGGCACTACAGGAATGTCGGAGTGCAATCTGTCTGGAAAGCCAAGCATCTCACACTTCAGAGAGTCAATCACAGCAGAGAAGTGACCGTCATCACATCCTGGCTCCAGTTCTAGAAAAAATTATTCACCCATTTTTCCCCAAGACTAAATAATAGAGTCAGGGGGTCATTTTTCCGAATTACGATATTCCAATCTCTCCTTAATCTTAATTTCTACCCCAATTGCCACTCTGTATTGATACAGTAAAGTGGTAAAAGAGTGTTTAAATGAAGATACTTGACAGAAGTTGATTGTTTCTCCATTGCACATCCTTTTCTGCTGTATTTTATGACATTTACTAGTAATCTGAGATTCTGGATTTCTGATTTTCATGAGCTATAAGCCAAACTTTATGTGTAATGAATATAAAACATAGGCCAGTTAAATTTTTTTTAGATGTAGCACTGTAAAACCAAACTAAAAACCTATACAAAGTGTAAGGCCAGCCAGAACAAAACAGCTGTCAAGGTTTTTGTCACTCTGACATGTTCCCAATGTACCATCAAAGCTCATCTCTAGTGTTGAAGCTCTGGGCTACAAAGAATATCAGAGTCTGACCTCTCCTGGCTGAATGCAATCAAGTCCTCACATTGTTCTCCGGAACAATGCATAAAATATTCATTTTTAAGGCAACCACAGCTAATGTTGACTATTGGGGAACCCAATGTTGATATGGCCCAAATCTGATGTGAAGTCAGGCTCCGCCTCTTTTCTAACTGCTGCCCATACATCATCGCTGGTTGTCGGAGGAAGGCACAGGATTCCCAGATCTGATGGACCAGCTGAGCCAGCAGACATTGCATGGAAATAGTGATGGGGAAAGAGGGACACAGCCTTGGGCCCCAGCTGTTGATGGCAAGCAGCATGACTGCAATTCAAACTCATGATCCTCTGATCATAGTATCAGCGCCTTAGTCCACTGAGCCACTCTGGGCCTCCCAAAGCTGTATTATCTTTAATTTGAGCTTGTCCGTGACTGGACAGGACTGTGTACAAATGAAACAGCTACCATATCTCTGCCCGAGAAACCCACATCACCATTAAAGAAATACAACTATGAGCACCCAGTGCTAGGTTTTATGTGCACAGAAAGTGAACACTACCAGTTACCGCTCTATGTAGGGTACTCAGATGCCTTGTTTAATAAGCTGTAACTTAAATAAGAGAGGGTGGGTTTATTAAAACATTCTTGTGAGCCAAGGAATGTTTTGTTGTGGGTTATGTTGGCCGTAAATTGCTAAAGCCATTTAACTTTTTTTTTCAGAAGGTAAACATGATCTCATGTGAGTGAACTTAGCAAGAACTGTGTTTATATAATACATTTTCATTTACAGCCTGTCATTATCCAATCAAATTTCATTTGCTTATCCAGACTGTATCTATCTGCAACTAACTATTGAAGTACATTAATAAACCTCATATTTTATCGTTTATCAGTAATACAGACATTATGAACTATAGCAGAGTAGTAAAAGTAAATAAGATGTACTGATGCATAATATGAAGCTGTTGTTTTTGCATGTGTGCATATTGGTGGGATATTTTTATGAAGCATATATAAATCTAGTGCATGTTTATTGAGCATTGTTGTCAGGGTTATCCAGAACACCCCAGTTATAATCGCCCTTGATAATGATATCTCCCAGTTCTCTGGACAATGGTGCATCACAACTATCTGGGTAAAGCAGGAAGCCTGAGAAAGTGCTACTAGACTCGCTGTTGGCATACATGCCATTATTGCTTGTGTCTTTTACCTGGAGCCACACTTCATCACCTGAGTTCAGGTGCAGAACTACCTCCTGAGAGACTGTTTCGAGGCTGGTGAACTCAGTGCTTTTTACAATGGGTTTAAAATTGGAGAAGAGACCCACCTTGAGCGCTTTGTTGAAGACTACCAAATTGTAACTGAAGACATAGGTGCCATTAACAGGGGCCTTGTACACACCCAAAGTGGGGTTAAAGTGAAACTGTAAATTGTAAATGACATTGGTGAAGGGAACAGGCAAATCTGGCTTTGGATAAAGATCACCCAGTCTAGCTGAGAAAGCTGACTGGATGGCAGGGGAGCAAAGACCAGGAGGACCAGGAAGTCCTTCATCTCCTTTATGACCTTTCAGACCATTTACTCCAGCAAGGCCCTGATTGCCAGCATCACCTTTATCACCCTTTGGCCCTGAAAGCCCTGGATTTCCAGGGGCACCTTTGGCCCCATCCATGCAGTTGCATGGACCCTCATCTCCTTGATTCCCTTTCTGTCCAGATAGACCAGGAATGCCAGGCAAACCAACTTCACCTTTATCTCCCTTCAGGCCTTTGGTCCCAGGGAGTCCTGTTACTCCTGGGAGGCCTCTTTGCCCAACTATTCCAGGCAGACCAGCTTCTCCTGGAGGTCCATTAAGAAATTGGCATGATGAAGGGCACTGCCCAGGATCCCCAGGAAGCCCTTGGAGTCCTGGATTCCCATTGACACCAGCATCTCCTTTTTCACCTGAAGCACAAGATTCAGCCCAACAGTGACAAGTTTTGTTGTCATACAGTAGTACATGTGTCTACTAATGGACTCAAACTAACCTTTGGGTCCAACATCTCCCTTCCTTCCTTGGGGACCTATTACTCCTTGGTCTCCTTTTGGGCCAGCATCACCTTTCACCCCTTTTGACAGTAGAAGACATGCCAACTTTGGTTTTGCAGTAAATCATCTGGATCACTTTGACACAACATGACCTGAACTGGTTTTGTGGACAGTACTACTTACCTTTCATTCCTTGTTGACCTACAAAACCTGGTCTTCCTTGGGAACCGGTGAAGCCTCTGACACCTGGGCTGCCAGGTTGACCTGGTGTGAAATATCAATGGCAAAGGATACTAGATAATAAAGCAGTGATCATCAACTCTAGTCCAGCAAAATGTTACTTTCAAAAGTTTGAGTTTTGGCCGCAGCATGTCTAATCCAACCTGAGCTGGATCAGGTGTGTTGGGGCATGAATCTGACCATTGATTCATTGTGCAAGACCACATAAAGAGGAGTCAAGAAGCATCAAAGGATGTGGACTGAATATTTACCTGGTGGTCCTCTATCTCCCCTTTCTCCCTTTGGACCTGTGTTACCCCCTTTACACAGAGTGCAAGTGCAGAACCAAGGCACTTGATCTGCCGTTGGGGGTACCGGTGCTTCCAGTATCAAACTGCAGTATGACAAGTCTGGCACATCTGACACGGGAATGGGTCCTTGAGTCACATTTGAGCCTGGAGGAAGTCGCTGGTTTGTGGGACCTCCTCCAGGCTGGTAGTCACCAACTGGAAACAGTCCTCCTCCACGTGTCTGAGGATTGCCATCTTGCATCATGGCGTAGTTCTCATATGATGTAACGTAGTTATTTGGTGAAGGAGCGCCCTTAAGTAAATCTTCTGGAGGAATAGGGCTGTCATGTGAGCCTGGTGGTGGAGGTGTTAAGGTTCCAGTGTTCCCTCCATTACTTATCATCATCCCCGATGAAAGGGCTAAGGAGGCCAAGCCCACAGATGTACTTATCACCTGGGATTGAAAAGAGATGAGTGAAGTAAAACTTAGAGGTACTCAGGTACCCCTTGATGCCCACAGTGCTCCTGGTGGTCAAGATCAGTTATTTCAATGATAATGGTGTAACTATAAAAACTTTGGCTACCATATGTGTGTACATCACATGACATGCCTTTGTTTCAGAGCCCCAGTTACTTTCACACTCCAAATTGAAATGTGGAGATGGTGAGAATTTTGGTGGGCAAATCTTGACTGCATGAATGTTGACTTATTGTATTTAAGTTATAGGCTTAAGTGGGAAGTTGTAAGTAATGGTATCGTTCAGTAGGCAAGACAGACTCGAGCTAGACTGTTTGCTTTGCTATGCCTTCATTTAGACCTCAACTGCCTGTGTGTTTAGCAATAAAATTCTTGTCTTTCTTCCAAAAGGGCATGATAATAGGGTATTGGATGAAGAGGGGTAGCACCTCAGAAATCCCTAACTTTGTGGGGTGCTGTAGAACTGAAGTAAGGAAGGTGTACCAAGAATGAACAGCCATGGATGTTTCAGACTGAACATATGAGGTTGTAAATTACACAACCTTACACGGTTACAGCCTTAGCCAGTTTATCTAGAACCAAACTGAACAGCAGTGTTGTTACATTTTTGTATTCTTACAAACCCAACAGCAGAATTTAGGTACACTCTTAAAATAACGCTAAAGGTTCTCTGTGTAGAATAACCACTTCAGGTTCCACTAAGAACAAATGGCTGGTTCTTTAAAGAATCATATTGTAAATGAGCTATGTGGATATCAAGAACATTTGTAGTGTTTAAAGAATCGATATGTGAAATAAGGGCTGTAGGGAGAACCTTCAACAAGTAGGTTCTTCAGATCTTTTAAGAGTTCCTCCTACTCACACAACTCTTATACAGGAAAGGTTCTTTTGAAAAGATTAAAGGAACCAAAGAAGAACCATGTCATTTCTTCATATCTTTGAGATGTTCTTTACACTCACAGAAGTTTTTTTGGACATTGCTTTCAGTTCCATTAAGAACCTTTTAATTGGTTCTTTAATGAAGCATATCGTAAGAGAAAAGTGATTGTGAAGGTTTAAAGAATCTACAGTTGAAGTAAAGGTTCTAGGGACCAGACATCTCTTGTATGGAAAATGTTCTTTTAAAAGATGTAAAGAACCAAAAATGGTGGTTTTACCACAAAGAACCCTTTGTAGAACCTTGTAGCTAATCTTGACCTCTAAGAGATGTCAACAACTGAGTCATTTTTTAATTTAATAATAAAAATGAGGTAATATAACTTGATTTATTAATTTCGCTTTATGGGTCCGTGCATGACCCGGCTTAACTTTAATGCAATTTTGGTCCATTTGTGCTGTCACCAACTATGAGTTTTAATGATAAAAATCTCCTGTGAATTAATGTGTTGGGTATACAATCGGAGAAAGGACCAATGGACTCAGGTTTAAGTGCCTATTGTTAAGAATAATTGCCCTCAGTTATGAACATCTGTCACTCAATCAGGTTGATAAGAGGAATCACTAAGCATACTTACAATTTGGAGGAAGTCTTGTGCCATCTTCCAGATCAAATGCTTGCAAACTGAACAGTGCAAACAGTGCATTGACCAATTTATACGTCCTGCTTTTCTCAGCCTGACCCCCTCCCTGTGGGCCTGCAGACAATGTGGATGCTTGGCTACACATGATATGCTGTTGTATTAAACAGAATAACTAGGGCTTCTTCCTTCAAGAACTTCTTGGCATTGGACAACATGTTTCGCACAATGAGCACCAAAATAATGGCCGGCCTTCCCTGTTCTCAGTCTGTCCCTGCTCGACTCTTCGGTTTCAGGCACTAGATTGATATTAAGATAAGAGGCCTGAGAGCTGATCCTTTTGAGATTATAGCTGTTGTGAAATCAGCAGGTAATGTCCTCCAGAGAGCTTACAAAACTGCTCTGTACACCGTCATGTTAATTGATGGTCTTGGTTTGGCTTTTAATAGCATATCCTTGTGTCTGAAAAACAGTGGACTCAACTTCTTGTTTGCTGTAGTCTCAGGCTATTATGGCTGTTTTTCTTATTACAGTATATATAATCTTTACCATGCTGATGTTTGATACTGCACAACATGCCCTATATAACCTATATTGTTTTTCACTTAATTTATCAACCCAAAATATACCCAAAACATAAAATCTGAAGCATTTAAAAAGACTGAAAATGGAAACGCAGGTTGTGAAAGTGAATATATAAAATGTTCCAGAGTGTGAGGAATTGCTAAATAGTTTGGGGTGGCACAATGGCTTGGTGCTTCTCAGCACTGCGGTTTTGGGGTCAAGTCCTGAATGAATGTGTATGTCTGTATGTGTGGCATATATGGTTGGCACTCCACTGTATGTCCTGGGTTATCCCCCTAGTGCTCGATGCAGTCCTCCAGGTGGACGGTCACTTCCAGTTGAAAGTATGCCATGCTGCCCCTTCTTGCCAGTGTGTGGCTAAGTTCTACAGTGAGTGTGTAAATGGATGGTGTTGATTGTAACACATTCTTGGCTATTAAGAAAGGCGCTAAATGCCCTGAATGGCTAAGCAGTCTAAGACGCTGACACTATGACCAGAGGATTGCGAGTTCGAATCCCGGTCATGCTGTTTGCTATCAACGACCGGGGCCCAAGAGAGAAAAATTGGCAGTGCTCTCTCTGGGCAGGTAGATGGCGCTCTCTCTCTCTATCACTCACACATTGTAATGTCCGCTGGCTCAGGCGTCTACTGATTGGTCCATTCTGAGCTGGGAATCCTACGCTTTCCTCCGAGTGCGTTGGCTCCCCAGTGACGGTGTGTCAGCGGTAGTTCTATAAGATGTATTTAAAATGTAAAGCATAAGAAAATCTGTATTTTCATTGAGTATCTGGCCAAATTTTTACAGCTGTATGTCTGAGTTTACAGTTCACGTCGTCCACTGTGGGCTGAATTCTCAACCTCAAATGTTTGAAGACTGAGGTTCTTTTTGGACCTCCAGTAGCCATTCTCAGGGCCAAAAAACCCAACCACACCTCATGTTTTCTGTCCACTTGGCCGTGCAATGTGAGTCCTCTCTATTCACTCTGATTTATAATGATTCAAAGAGTTCATCGGAAACCCTAACCAGCCAAACAGGGCTCTGTGACAAAGGGCATGATAAAGCATGAATGCCTACCCTTAATGTTTGTCCCCATTTCCACACCTGTAGACAAATGTGTCCTCCCTTGGCATAATCTTCCGCACTTCTGTGCTAAGCTTCTCCAGATCATGTGTCCAAGGCTTCAAATGTAAGTAGCCTTGCATGGCCATTATGTATAAGTATGTGAGTATATGCATAACACTGAATGACTTAACAACGACTCATGGTTTCAGAATTACACCAATACACCTAGGAACTATGTGTCCAAGCTTCTTTCTGGAACAAAGAAGAGATAATCTGAGATATTCTTCTTTTTGAGCCCTGTTAGTCTGTATTTACTGTATTTGTAGGTCTAGGAGAGTGTCTAATGGTGCAGATGGGTGGGATGGGGGGCTCCTAAAAGTCTTGAGCCTCCCCAGGACATGTTAAACAGCATATTATGTGTTAGCTTTAGCTCTTGTTGTTCATAGTGGTATGCATTGTAGGTTAATTTGGGCTAACCGGAAGTCGGAGGGTAGAAACAGACTGTGGACTATCAGTAAACAGATATTAGTTAGTCATTAACACAATTTAAACAGCACATCTACCAGCTTTACTCTTTCCCAACATGTAAGTAGTGCTTATTTGAATACAGATCATCTAAATGTAGATGTTTTTGGCATTTCTGAGGTGATATTTTGTCTGTGTATCTGTCTGATTTCATCCTGTCCTGATTGAAGCTCAGTTATTTGGACCGTGGTGTTGGCCGAAGCTTGCATAAACTTCTAATGGTTATGTTTACAGAGCTGACCATTGGGGATTACGGACTTCTGATGACTGTGTTTGCTCATTTATTTCTCATCTGAGGACTCTTGGGCTAATCTGGTAAGAGATGTCACCCTAAGTTTTGTAAAACTAGTCAATTACATAATACAATGTTGTGTAGTTATGCTAATGCTAATGTTCTAGTTATTATATTAATATTATAGCAATTGTATCATTAATAATAGATGTATATAAATAATTAGGGGTCTGTTATGTCTACAGTGTTTGTAAGCATGG
Source organism: Crenuchus spilurus (assembly GCA_036984385.1). NCBI lineage: Eukaryota > Metazoa > Chordata > Actinopteri > Characiformes > Crenuchidae > Crenuchus > Crenuchus spilurus. Next base: position 28,915 of record BRDA01038697.1, read on the forward strand.
CGAGGAGAGCCTTCCTCTGCTTCTGTTGGCTGATTGTCGTCTGGGCTGCTACAGCGCTCGGCATGTCAGGTAAGATTCAAAAATTGCAATCAAATTAAATGTAATTGACATCAAAGCTTGAGTGGTTGAGACGCTGCTAAGTACAGGAATCAGGAGTGACGTCACTTGAAGAAAACATTGATCTGTTTGTTGGGAAACTGTGAAAGTCCCGATGGCTTTGCAGGAGGCCATGGATCACAACATGTATTGCTATGAGACCCAAGGCGGTTGCTATGGCACCCAAGGCGGTTGCTATGGCACCCAAGTCGGTTGCTATGGCACCCAAGGCGGTTGCTATGGCACCCAAGGGGGTTGCTATGGCACCCAAGGCGGTTGCTATGGTATCCAAGGTGGTTGCTAAAGTGAGACTAGGTGGTTGCTATGGTATCTGAGGTGGTTGCCTTGTCTGTATGTGAAAATTAATGGGAATGAATGGGAGGAACGAGGGATGAAAAGATGACAAAAAGAGAAGTGCGGGTCAGTGCGGCTCTGCACTAGAGCTCTGTTATCTGTCCTGATGGAGTACATGAATTTTGGTGGCTGTTGGGACACAAAAACTTTGTGGCTTGAGTGTATGTGAAAATGAATGGTAGTCAATGGGAGGAACAAGGGAAGAAAAGATGACAAAAAGAGGAGTGCGGGTCAGTATGGCTCTGGACTAGAGCTCTGTTACCTGCCATGATGTAGTATATCAATTTTGGTTGTTGTCTGGCAAAAGGAAGCCTGGAATTTGATATGGGTGAAAATGAATGGAAGTCAATGGGACGAAAATGGGATGGCAATAAAACAACAAATAAACGAGTGCGGGTCACAACAACAGTGAATTTGGGCTCGGGGGCCTGCCCGGATATAGTGTATCCGAAACGGTGCGAATCAGTCCAGCAGAAGTACAGTAGATGAGCATGCATTTTTGTTCCCCATTCATTCCTAATGGGAAAAAAATTCCCAGATTAAGGAAGTTTTAGGAAAACCGCACATCCGATCAAAATTCTGTATATAAGCCCGGATCACACAATTGGACCGATGTTGATATCTCGAAAATGGCGGGACAAAAATCCGGCGGGAGAAGAAGAAGAAGAAGAATATATGCGCAATGCGCAACATAATATATGAAAAATTGAATAACAGTATATTGCGCATTGCTTTGCATAATAACATAATTGATATTATTATTATTATTATTATTATTATTTATTATTATATAATTTTTTTTGTAGATTTCTGCAGTTTCTGGGGGGTTTTTTGTTGTTGCTTTGACTTCCACACAAAGCAGAAGTTAGCTTCTTATTCAAATATCCAGTTCCACCTTAAATGATGCAGAAGTTACATTCAGGCATCTACCAGGACTTGTTTTGACATTTGCTATTTCAGGTTATTTTTTGTTATGCTTTGTCTTGGTTTCTGTGGTGGTTTCTAGAAAAAAGTTAGCTTCTTATTGAAATTTCCCATTCCACCTTAAATTGTGCAGCAGTTAGATTCAAGCATCTAGCAGATGTTTTCTGTTTCTGATGATTTTTGTTGTGTTCTTGTGATTTCTGAAAAAAAAATTTGCTTATTATTTGAATTTCCTGTTCCACCTTAAATGGTGCTGCGGTACATGCACCCACTAGAGGAGGGGGGATATGATGACAGCTCTTAATCCTCATTGGCTGAAATCTTCCTGCATTAGAGGGGGAGGGGCAAGCACAGAGCAGGCACTCAAACCACTCAGTATGACTAGAGCTGTTTTAAAAGTAGGAGAATTGCTGCTATGGAAGTTAATTAATGAGGTATTTTGTTCATAAAAAGACACACAGGGAACTGTTTTCCTTTGTGAAAAGGCAGTTTTCACTTTAATAATGTGCTCTATTATAATATGTATATTATCTAGAAGTCCCTCCACCAAGTCACTAATAAACAAAAAGTGAATTTTTTCTACACATTAGCCTGTAATTCCCACTAATTCTTAAATTGAACTGTCTGTTTTATTGTATTTTAATTTTGCGGCTTTGTGGATGTTAATGGAGGTTCTGCAGACATGGATTAAGCCTCAATCTCAGGTTAGACTTAATCTGCGGAAACTGGACCAAAGTGCTTGCTTTATCAGTTGTGTTTTGTGTTTTAGTCTTCTCCAGCAACTCAAAGGCTCATATGCTCTTGCGCTCCAGACGAGCAAACAGCTTCCTGGAAGAAATCAAACCTCCATCTCTGGAGCGAGAGTGTGTGGAGGAACGCTGTAATTTTGAAGAGGCAAGAGAGATCTTCCAGACCAGAGAGAGCACGGTCTGTTATTATCTTTTCTTACAAATATGACATAGACGTACCATCTAAATGCACTTTACAGGCTAAGACGCTGACAACTATGACCAGAGGATCGCGAGTTTGAATCCCGGTCATGCTGTAGTCCATCTGTTTCTGTGTATACTGTTCTTCAATGGTAAGGACCATAAGAGAGCTGGTGCATCATTCTCAGCCCTGCAGTGACACTGACGTGGTGGTGGTGTGTTAGTGTGTGTTAGAGTGTCACTGCTGGAGTGAAAATAGTTAACAGTGAGCATCAACGATGGACTAGAGGACCAACACAAACTGTGCTGAGCTACTATCTCTGACTTCATCAAGATGGATCAATAAGGTAGAGGACAGTGTGTGGGCACAGTGTTTAACATCTCCAGCAGCTCTGCTCACTCAACACACACTAACACACTACCACCACGTCAGTGTCGCAAATGAGCCACCTTCCAAATAAAACTTGGTGTAGAACTGCAAAGTGCACCTATATGGTAAGTGTAGCTGATACAATGAGTGTAGATGCAAGGAGGTGGTTTTAATGAAATGGCTTAACTTTGGGATAACTGATTCTTTCCTCTTCCAGCTGGAATTCTGGACTCGGTATGTAGGTGAGTGTGGATTTAACTTCAATGTTTAAAGGTTATACTGTGTTGCCATCCACAAAACACTACAGACTAGTATTACTATGTGTGTCAGATGGCAACCAGTGCATCCCTAACCCCTGCCAGAATGGGCTTTGTGTGGACCAGTACCAGTCCTACTTTTGCCACTGCACCCCTGGCTTTGAAGGAAAATACTGTCATATACGTGAGCTCACATTACAGCTTCATCCCATTTTTTAGACGCTATAAAGACGGTAGGTAGTTCTGGAGCTACAGCTCCCAAACCAAAAGTACACAAACTCCTTCTTTACTCGTAAATCTTGTGTTTATGGAATGGTAGCTGGACATGAGAAGCTCCCCGGGACAGACATTGAATGTTTAAGATGGTGATAACTTCAGGCTCCTGCAGGTGGCGCTGCATGAGGATGTTCAGGCTACATTTACCTGTGGGACGATTGAGAAGAGGTGGTACAGTGCAATGTTCAATGTGTTCATCAGTTTTGTCTTTTCAGCCTGTAGAGTGTGATGTTTATGACTGCTGGTAGACCTATATGACCTTACACATCCATACACCTGCAAATTCGGCTACTTCCTTCACACCAAGTGTTTATAGCTCCCATCATCCTCATGCAGTGCCATCTGCAGGAGCCTGAAGTTACCACCACCAGGTGACTTGTCCAGGGAGCTTAGAGCACCTACTTAATACTTTGATTTGAATGATTGCGGTGCTGACGTTCGGAAACTTGATTTTCATTTAAAAACTGGAAAAACTCGCTTACAGTTTATTAAAGGTGCTCTCCTCTCTGTTTTCCTCAGCTCTCCTCATTTTTCTTCAGTCAGCTCCTCTCTCAGACACTTCTCTTCCATACCATGCACATCTTCTCCCTCCTTTTTTTGTTTTTCCTCAGCTCTCTTCTTTATTCTCTTCACTCTAGTCCTCTCTCAGACACATCTCTTCCATACCATGCACATCGTCTCCCTCCTTTCTTTCTGTTTTTCCTCAGCTCTCCTCTCACTTCTCTTCACTCTACTCCTCTCTCAGACACTTCTTTTCCATACCATGCACATCTTCTCCCTCCCTTCTTTGTTTTTCCTCAGCTCTCTTCTTTATTCTCTTCACTCTACTCCTCTCTCAGACACTTCTCTTTCATACCATGCACATCTTCTCCCTCCTTTCTTTGTTTTTCCTCAGCTCTCCTCTTGATTCTCTTTGCTCTACTCCTCTCTCAGACACTTCTCTTCCATACCATGCACATCTTTTCACTCCTTTCTTTCTGTTTTTTCTCAGCTCTCCTCTCACTTCTCTTCAGTCAGCTCCTCTCTCACGCACTTCTCTTCCATACCATGCACATCTTCTCCCTCCTTTCTTTGTTTTTCCTCAGCTCTCTTCTTTATTCTCTTCACTCTACTCCTCTCTCAGACACTTCTCTTCAATACCATGCACATCGTCTCCCTCCTTTTTCTGTTTTTCCTCAGCTCTCCTCTCACGTCTCTTCACTCTACTCCACTCTCTGACACTTCTCTTCCATACCATGCACATCGTCTCCCTCCTTTCTTTATTTTTCCTCAGCTCTCTTCTTTTTCTTCACTCTACTCCCCTCTCAGACACTTCTCTTCCATACCATGCACATCGTCTCCCTCCTTTCTTTCTGTTTTTCCTCAGCTCTCCTCTTGATTCTCTTTGCTCTCCTCCTCTCTGACATTTCTCTTCCTTGCCATGTCCCTCTCCTCTCTTTGTTTTCCTCAGCTCTCCTCTCATTTATCTTCCTTAACCTCCTCTCTCAAACACTTATCTTCCATACAGTGCACCTATTCTTCTTTTACCTCAGTTCTCCTCTTATTTTGAGAGAAGCTGTTTCATTTCCCACCCGTTTAAGTACAACCATCTTATTTTGTTACGTATTGTTCATTTTATCAGAAGCATCTACCATGTTGGAGCACTGTTTAGGTTTAAAATTACAGACTGTAGCTCTTTGTCAGGCCTTTGCTACCCAATTCATGAGTGAGAAGGAAACACCACAGGACCACATCTGAAGATGTTATCCAGGTAGTGTACAATGGGCTACAGTCTGCAGTTGTAAACCTAATAGTTGGTGTTTCTGAAAAATGGCCAATAAGTGTAGACACAAGTTAGCTGCACCTAATAAACTGTCAGCTGAGTGTATGTATTCACAAATAAATCATGGCAAGGATGTTTCTTGTTTCAGGAATCTTAGTTTTGACTGTAGTTTGTTTATTATAGGATAAGTTTTGGTGAGAACGTATTAGAAAGTATTAGCAATGGTAGGGCTGCCTTCTCATGGTCCTTTCTGGGCTGGCCTTCAGAAACCACATCCTTTAACTGCTCTGTGAACAACGGTGACTGTGACCACAACTGCCAAGAAAGGAAGGACAAAACGGGCCGTGTCTGCAGCTGTGTCCAAGGGTACAAACTGAACGAAAACTCCAAAGAGTGCACTGCCCAAAGTGAGCATGTGTAGTTTCTTTCCTTTTAGTTTTGATGAATGAAAGTGATGGTTTGGCCAGAAATGTAGTAGATCAGTCCATGTGGGCAAGTTCATGGCTTACTGACTTGTGAATGTGATATGATCTCTGTGTGCATGTCCAGACCAAGACTCGTGTGGGCAGATTTTGATTGCTAAGTCATCCTACAGTACCAGGCCTAAGCCAGTTATAATGCCATGGGTTGCTGGTGGTGAAGTTGGCAAGAAGGGAGACAGTCCCTGGCAGGTATTTATTTCATATTTTGCATAAAGTCACCAACAAGGACATATTATCTTACTGTTAAGCCGAAATATTTAGTCAAGTATATAGTCGTAGTCTGTGGTTTAGACTGATGAGACAAAGTAGAATAAAAGTCATGTTTTAGCTATTTTTTCTATAGTTATCATGTTTTATTACCCATAACGTGGCCTATTTGAAGCCTTTTAGTATTAATGTTTGAAATATTCTAATAATCTGAGATTCTGGATTTCTGATTTTCATGAGCTATAAGCAGAACCAATCAACATGTCAACAGTCAATATATTTATATATATA
>BRDA01038705.1:450-10870 GCA_036984385.1 Crenuchus spilurus
TGCACAGAAATTCGCCCAGACTCCTTGACAATCATTCGTACCTAGTAAACTAGAGTCGTCATATACCTACATCGTCCAGTTACTATATAAATCCTCGGACAAGTACACTGAAGAACTACAAAGTGTACCTGGAGTTCAAATGGACAATTTGTGGAAATATAAGGAGGTGGACTTAATGATGTGGCTGGTCTTCATTGGCTTCCCATATAATACAGGATTCAGTTCAAGATATTAACTATTACCTGCATGAACAGGCTCCTAAATATATCATTGACCTGCTACATCCATATACTGCTGAGATCAAATGATCCATGCTTACTAACAGTTCCTCAGACCCGCTTAAAGACACGTAATGACCGACCTTTTGAGGTTACTGCAAAACATGCTATTGTGAATATAAATACCTTTACTGCCATTATACAATGAGACAGATATATACACACATGATGTGTATATATAGGTGTTTGTAGTCCAAAAAAATCTTAGACAACTGCTGTCAGTTTCTGTAGTGCTGAGTTTTTATTCATCTTAATAGTTCACAATAAGTCTGACTGTGGCCTAAACCACTAGTCTGTCACACCTTCATGTTGACAACTGGACTATTTAGATAATTACCGAGCTCTTGTGTTTGGTTTGCAGCTTTAGCTGAGCAGGTTGACACACGTTTTGATGATGTATTGGACAGAAATTATGTTTGAGCCATTTTGAGTGACTGTGGAGTTGTAGTTTGTTTGCATTGTTAACAAACATGTCTTGGCTGATTGACTACCTCTTGAGAAAGTGGAAAAAATATAAATAAGAAGTTTTGTGCAACACAATTGGATGTATTCAACACTGAGGATTTTCTTGTGAATGGATGCAACAGTATTAATACCTGAAACATTGTCTGTGATGACCATGTTTTCCTCTTAGACTGGCCTGCAGATTGTGGAACTCCAGTGATCAGTCCCAGCACTCCAGTGGACAGGCTGGTGAATGGAGAGGAGGCTAAGCCTCACTCGTGGCCATGGCATGTATCCATGCAGGTGAGAAGTCACATTGGGTAGAAAATATTGTAGAATTAGTTATTCAGATTTGTCAAGAGGTTGCAAATAATTAAAATGTTACATTACAAATCAAAAACAAATAAAGAAAAAGAAAGTATCTGTGTATATTTAATCAAATGGGTTTACACAATTAGTGTCACAATGGGCTTACACAACCTTTATCAATTATTTGTGTTTGTGGCCCAACCAGACTCGGCAATCTCCATCCACTCCCTTCAAGCATGAATGTGGAGGTTCACGGTTTCATGAGCAATGGATCCTTACTGCTGCTTCCTGTTTTACAGAGTAAAGAACACACTCTCATATCACATATATCTTCTTTTTTCCTTTATAATGTGAAATCAGAGAGGTACTGTACAAAGCCTCCCAGATTTGAGCTGTAGAGCAGCTCTTCTTTGGAGTGTTGGAGCTCCATCCAAAACCTTTGCGATAAGTTGAAGTGCAGTCAATCTTCAGGCAAATATGTGAATATATTTGTTTATGTCTATATGCATCATTAGTGCTCCCTTTCGTTTACTAATCCATCTTTTCACAAAATCTCTCTGACTTCTTCAGTGGTTTACATCTTGAAGCATGGCAGATGTGTTTGGGCAAGCACCATCTTAACGCCAGTCTGGACAGTCCTACTGAAGTGTGTGTTTCTGTGGCAGCAATAATCTCTCACGAGGGCTACATGTACCCCAACGAAAACAATGATGTCATCAACAACATTGCCCTGGTGCGATTGGCCAAGCCTGTTACCGTGACTCCAGAGATCAGCCCTGTGTGTCTGCCCAAACCAGAGGCACTGATGCCTGCTGGGCACTTCTGCTACGTCACTGGCTGGGGAGACCAAAAAGGTCAGTGAAGGTCCTCAGAAATGGCACTGCAAGAAGCTGTCAACAGAGTCTTAACAAAATAACCTTTTTACCCCAGATTTACTCAATTACCAAAACCTTAGTTAAGACATCACTGACTGGCTGTATTTTAGGTCACATTATGATGTGGAAAACTGACACACTAGTTTGTAAAATAAGAATTTATAGTTTAAAAACTAGGAATACATATTCCGATTATGTATATTGAGGCTGGAGGTCAATACAGAATGATGTGTTACTTTGTGGTGGATACATGGGATCATGTATCCAAAATTTAACTCTGCCAAACTGATGAAGCTGAAGGGTTCACCACAGGACCACCTCAGAGTAGGTGGATCATTTTCAGTGACACTGACGTGGTGGGGGGGTGTTAGTTTATGTTGCACTGATATAAGTGGCTCAAACACCTCAGTTTCACTCCTGGACTGAGAATAGTCCACCAAACAAAATTATCCAGCCAACAGTGGGTAGTGTCCATTGACCATTGGTGACTAAACCAGGATGAACAACAAACTATGCAGAACAGATGAGCTACTGTTTCTGACTTTATATCTACCAGTTGGACCAAGACACTAGGTGTGTCTAACAGAGTGGACAGTGAGTGGACACATCATTTAACATCTACAGCAGCTCTGCTGTGTCTGATCCACTCAACACACATTAACACACCACCACCACGTCAATGTCACTGTTGTACTGAGAACTATCCACCACACAAATAATGGCTAAGTAGTGTAAATGCTAAGTCTTCTTTGGCACATTTCTCAAGCTCCTCCAAATTTGATGGACCATCTTTTTCAGTTCATCGCAGATTTTCAGTGGAATTCAAGTCAGGGCTTTGTGCAGGCCAGTCAATAATGTTCAATTTGATCTTCTGTAGTTCTTCAACAGGAACAGTACATCTTTTGGGTTGTTGTTTTGTGAAAGTGAAAGAGAAAGTGATGACCCAGACCAAGTTTTGCTGCTGACTTGTTAAGGTTTACAAAACCTTCACACATCCTTCTTTCTTCATGATTCCTTCCACCTTAATGAGGTTCTCAGGTCCAGATGTACTGAAGCATCCCCACAGCATAATACTCCCACCACCAAGTTTCACTGTGGAGATGGTGTTTTTTTTGGGTTAAAAGCCTCTCCCTTTTCTCTCCAAACATAAGCAATGTCTTTAAGTGCTCTAGTTTTGTCTCATTTTACCAAAGGACCTGCTTCCTGTATGCAGAATCTTTCTCCAGGTTGTCATCAGCATACTTTAGTCAGGCATGAAGGTCTTTTCTGCAGATTTGGAGTTTTTCTTGAACTGCAACCTCACAATTAATTTCTGCAGGGCTCTAGTGATTGTCTTTTTTGAGACAATTTTTGATTTGGTCATTCACTAATGTGTTGGCAGATGTTCTGGGGTTTTTAGACACATCTCTTACTAGTTTTCTTTCCAGGGTCTCTGAAATTGTGTGCTTCCTACCTCTACCAGGCTTGTTCTATATTGTGTGGCTCTTTTTGAATTTCTTGATAATACTTCTCACTCCAGTTCTCGACACTTGTAAGTGTGCTGATACCTTGGTATATCCTGCTTTGTATAATTATTATTTTTCTCACTTTTAAACTGATTTCCTTAGTTTTTGGCATGATGCTTTCTCAATTGACAGCTCAAATGCTTACTGAAGCTTTTATACTGTGTGTAAATTGGGAAATAACCCTCAGGCTCTGACTTGATATAACAACAATTGTTGCTGCCCATCAGTCTGGGAAGGGTTATAAGACATCGTCACAGAAAAATTATTCACAAGTGGAAACATTCATGACAGCAGCTCATCTTCCTAGGAGCGCACCAGCAAATTCAGAAAATTCAGACAGTGCAATGGTCAGAGAAACTGTAAAAAACCCGAGAACTACATCTTGCTGTTAAATGTTCAAGTTCATGACAGTACAATCAGAAAAAGACTGAACAAGTATGTGTTGCATAATTGTATATTTGTGTTACAGGTACTCTGGCATCTGAGAGTTTGAACCAGGTTCGCCTGCCCATAGTGTCTTATGAAACCTGCAGTAAACCAACTTTCTGGTGGAACACCATTCAGCCCTCAATGATCTGCGCTGGCTTTGAAATGCCTGATGACCTCAAGTCTTCCTGTCTGGTATGAGATTAAAAAAAGACTGAAATCAATAACCACGTATACTTAGAGTTCAAAGGTCACTTTTCATATTATTATTATTATTATTATTATTATTATTATTATTATTATTATTATTATTATTTCATATTTAACACTTATTTTATACACAATAATGTATTAAAGAGTGCAGATTTAAATAGTTTAAGCTAGAGAACAAAGCTTACCTTTTATATTATAGTCCATTTCCAATTTCTAGTAACAACTGTAAATGAAGTAAAACATGATATAGTTTGGTTAGTTCAGATGTTATTCTTATTAAAATTCACAAAGTAATTTTGCAATAATTTACACATATGTGACCCTGCCAGGGAAAACCAGACCAAAGTCACTGGGCAACTTATTGAGATATCGCGTCAATATCGTGTCACTCACATTAGCGACAAAACTTAACCACTTGGTATTATTGCTGTAAATGAAAAATAACAGTCTCAGATATCTATCGGAGTACATATTTTGATCAAAAACAAAACTTAAATTTACAAAAAAGTTGTTTTGAAAAAAAAAATTGAAAAAAAAAAAAGAATGACTTTGATCTGGTTTTCCCTGGTGGGGTCACATATTGTCTTTGTTCTGAATACATCTACAGTTTTTTATTATTTACACTGATCAGCCGTAACATTAATGCAGCCTCTTTTTATCTCCACTCACTTTTTATTTAGCTCCACTGACCATACAGGTGCAGCCTATACAGACTGTAGTCCATCTGTTTCTCTGTATTCTTTGTTCAGCCTGTTCAATGGTCAGAACCCCCACAGAGCACATTAATCATTCTTAGTGACACTGACGTGGTGGTGTGTTAATGTGTGTTCCAAGTAGATCAGGTCAGCTCCTCAGTGTCACTGCTGGAAAGCTATCCAACCAACAGTGCTTAGAATGATCCACCACCCAAATAATACCTGCTCTGTGGGGTCCTGAAAAATTAAGAACACAGTGAAAGGAGGCTAACAAAGTAAGCAATCTACAGTCAAAGACTACAGTCTAATTATAGAACTATAAAGTGCACCAATGTGGTCAGTGGAGCTGATCAAACAGACAGGTGGAGCTACAAGGAGGTGGTTTTAATGTTATGGCTGATCACTGTCAGGATAAAACCTTGTTGTATTTTCAAAATGTTCATTTTACTGGAGAAGGAAAAACGTTCTAACTTTTAATGGAAAAGTTTGTTTATTTTAAGTGTTCTTACGTTTTGTTCTTCTGTGCTGTTCAATTTGTTTCTTGCAACCATGTGCTATCATGCAAAGAGCATCACTTTCCCATCTCTTATTCCATCCAGGGTGACTCAGGGGGTCCTCTCTTGTGCCGTCCTGATGGCAGTAGTGTTTGGGAGGTGCATGGTGTGGTCAGCTTCAGCTCTCTCGGCACTCTGATGAACAAGAAACCTGCAGTGTTCACCCGAGTCTCAGCCTTCAACCACTGGATAGAAGACAACATCAGGCGTTATATTTATGAAAACTCTACAGCTGCATAGGAGAGAGAGAGATAGATAGATAATATTGGCCTGTTGTATCAAATACCTGAGTATTACCTTTAAGTTAATGGTCTGAAATCATCTGACAGCAGATGGCACTATTGTCATACAAAATTCCAAATGAGGGTGAGTTTCCCTGCCAAAGATTATCTTGTCCTGGAGTACACAGCATTTTGAATGAGGATTCTCAATTGAAATGAAAATGTAGTCCATAACTAACCTTAAACCAACCCATGAACCCATGTTCTTAATCCATCCATTATTACACCCGCCTAAGCCCAGGACAGGACTGTTCTTAATCCTTTTCTCGTAAATCCTTTATTCTGTTTACAGTTATAGGGTGATGTATTGTGAGTGATCTTTGTGATCTTTCTTATACAATGCAAAATCATACTGTAAGGCCAGGGTGTCTAAACTCAGTCCCAGAGGGCCGGATTCCTGCACTGTTTGGTGATCTTCTTGATCAAACACACCTGATTCAGTTCAGCATGTTTAATTGTAGTGTCAGAGCAGGGAAATCACCAAACTGTGCAGGAATCTGGCCCTCCAAGACTGGAGTTGGACATGTCTGCTATAAGAAAATAAAAGAGATACTTTGTAATAGAAAACCCAGTTATGAAGGCAGAAATTAATCCTAGATCTAAGAATGTAACTGCCGACTGACAGAACAAATCATGATGCACACATCCTGTAATATATACACTTTAATAACTAATTACTATAATGCATCACTGTTACAATACATATATACAGTATATAGATAGAATCTGCAAGATGTATACACCAAACCACTTTTTGTGGTGGACAGGGTTCAGCATGGGCACACTTAAAGGTCTGCAGTTATTTGAATGATATATAGAATATATCATGATCACTATTTACAGTGGTGTGAAAAAGTGTTTGCCCCATTCCTGTTTCCTAGCCACACCCAGGGCTGATTATTGCTGCACCTGTTCTCAATCAAGACATTACTTAAATAGGACCTGCCTGACAAAGTGAAGTCCACCAAAAGATCCTTAAAAGCTACACATCATGCCGAGATCCAAAAAAAATCAGGAACAATTGAGAAAGAAGGTAATTGAGATCTATCAGTCTGGAAAAGGTTATAAATCCATTTCCAAAGCTTTGGGAATCCAGCAAACCACAGTGAGAGCCTTTATCCACAAATAGCAAAGACATTAAACAGTGGTGAACCTTCCCAGGAGTGGCTGGCCGCCCAAAATTACCGCAAGAGCGCAGCGATGACTCATTCAAGAGGTCACAAAAGACCCCACAACAACATCCAAAGAACTGCAGGCCTCACTTGCCTCAGTTAAGGTCAGTGTTCATGCCTCCACCATCAGAAAAAGACTGGGCAAAAATGGCCTGCATGGCAGAGTGAGCAGCACAGTGGCTTAGTGGTTAGCATGTTTGCCTCTCAGCGCTGACGTCTTGGGTTCAAGTCCCCATCTGAGCGGAGTTTCCATGTTCTTCCCATGTCTGCGTGGGTTTCCTCCGAGGACTCCGGTTTCCTCCCACAGTCCAAAAACATGAAGATCAGGTGAATTAGCTACTCTAAAAAAAATTACCCTGGCGTGTGTATGAATATATGTATGCCCAGATATGGTTGGCGCTCTGTACTGGGTGATCCCCCTAGTGCTCCAGGTGGACAGTCGCTTCTGGTTGAGAGTACGCTGTGCGCGACTGGCTGCCGCTTCTCGCTGGAGTGTGTGTATATAAAGTGGGTCAATTGTAAAGTGTCCTTGGGTGTCTAGAAAGGCGATATAAGAAAGTAAGTAAACTTTACTTATACAGCACTTTTCTCAGGCACAGGCCACAAAGTGCTTTACAAAAGGGATAAAACATATAAGAGGTAAAACATAAAAGAGATAAAACATAAAACCAAGAAAAGATAAGATAAAAGTACAGCACATTTACACATAATTTAATACACGAACAGCCAAGACTGCTGACTAGCACATTTGCCCAAATGCCTGTTTGAACAGGTAAGTCTTAAGATGTTTCTTAAAAGAGTCCACAGAGTCCACTGTTCTTAAAAGAGTTCCACAGTTTGGGAGCAACAACCTCAAATGCTCGATCTCCCCAGGTCTTTAGCCGAATGCGAGGAGCAAACATCAACTTCAAGTTGTTAGAGAATGAGTTGATACGTGTGGATGAAGCAAATCAGCCACATACATAGGAACCTGACTGTGTAATGCTCTGTAAGTAAGAGTTAATATATTAAACTGAATCCTGATATCAACAGGAAGCCAGTGCAGGGATACTAAAAAAGGGGTTATTTCAGTTTGTTTGATTTTGTCAGCAATCTTGCAGCAGCATTTTGAATCAACTGTAACCGGCCACAAGCAGAAAAAAGGACATTACAGTAGTCTATACGAGATATGATATATAAGTGTAATGTGTATGTATGTATGTATAGAGTTCCTAGCCACTCCTGAGCAAAAAGAACATTAAAGATTGTCTCAACTTTTCCAGAACACATCTTGATGATCCCAAAGACTTTTGGGAAAACATTCTGTGGACCAATGAGACAAAATTTGAACTCTTTGGAAAGTGTGTGTCCCAGTACATCTGGTGTAAAAGAAACACTGCATTTCAGAAAAAGAACATTATACCAATAGTAAAATATGGTGGTGGTAGTGTGATGGTCTGGGGCTGTTTTGCTGTGTCAGGACCTGGAAGACTTGCTGTGATAAATGGAACTATGAATTCCACTGTCTACTTCAAGGTCCTGAAGGAGAATGTCTGACCATCTGTTTGTGACTTCAAGCTGAAATCATTTTGGGTTCTGCAGCAGGACAATGACCCAAAACACACCAGCAAGTCCGCCTCTAAATGGCTGAAGAAAAACAAAATGAAGACTTTGGAGTGGCCTAGTCAAAGTCCTGACCTGAGTCCTATTGAGATGCTGTGGCATGACCTGAAAAAGGCCATTCATGCTCGAAAACCCTCCAATGTGACTGAATTACAACAATTCTGCAAAGATGAGTGTGTCAAAATAGTTGTTGCTGCTAAGGGTGGCACCGACCAGCTATTAGGTTTAGGGGCAATCACTTTTTCACACAGGGCCATGTAGGTTTGAATTTTTTTTCTCCCTTAATGATAAACACCTTCATTTAAAAATAGCCTTTTGTGTTTAGTTGTGTTGCCTTTGACTAATATTTAAATTGGTTTGATGTTCCAAAACATTTAATAGTGACAAACATGCAAAAAACCCAGAAATCAGAAAGGGGGTAAACACTTTTTCACACCACTGTAAATTAGGTTTACATTGAGGAAATCTTCACTTTCAGTATAGCTGGGTGGCACATGAGGAGAAAAAAACAACCATAAAATAACAAATGATAGAAATAATCTCATAACAGAGTAAAACCCAGTAATATTCAAAGAAAAAGACAATAAGACATCAAATAGCAAATAAAGCAATTAAACAAGACTCTATATGACATAAGAAAATAATAGCAACATTTCTTAATATAGTTTTTATAATATTTTTGTACCGCATAACATTTACATTTAAGACCATTTTAGGTGGGAAGGGTCTTTATTTTATTTGTGTATAATATTAGATATTATACACAAAACAACAAAAGTAGAGAATGGTGGATGGATCATTTCAAAGTTTAACAGGTTATTTAAAACATCGACTTCACAAATATGTAAATGCAAAAATAACACTGTAATTTGTTTTGCAGCAGGTGTGGTCAACATTGTTGGATATGCATAAAGAAATGCTTAAAACCACACATCTGTCAGGATCACAAATGCACAGTCATGCATGTGTTCTAGCACTGTAATAACATTCCATTTCTTTTTCAGATGTGTTTACTTCATCATAAAGACAGTACAAAATGATGAGCCTGACATAGATTACATAACAAGTGAATAGTTAAAGTGGCAAGAAAAAATACATGAACCTTTGGGAAATACCTGTGATTATGTATAAAGTTATCTTCAAATATTTTCTTGATTTTAGTTAAGATATAATAAAGAATATACATGATCTGATTAAACTAATAACACAAAAACACATCGTTCTTGTCCTTAATGAATAAGCCATTCAAACTAAACATTCACAGCACAGGTTGGAAAACATGTTGTCAGAAAGCAAAAGCTAATTGAAAAAGTTTGCAAAACAAGAATTTAGTCAATGAAATGAGATTGGTGTAGGTTAGAACTACTTTTAAATATAAAAGTCAATCAAACATGTTTTACAATTATATATTTTGTATTACTATTAATACAAAACAGCTTCTGATGTGAACCATGCATTGCAGAAGAACTACAATCATCAGCTGTTGGTTTGCATAAAAAAACAATTGTGTAGGTACTGAACAGCCTGTACTTTTTTAAATAGCCTCAAATAGCCTCTATTCCTCACATTCAGATATTCATTACTTTTGAGAGGTAAGATACACACAAAAGGAAGGTGTCGTAAAAGCTGAAACTCTCTTGTTTCTGCTCAAGTTGACTCTTCTGAGTTGCCATTTAAAGATTTTGCTTAAAATAAGCCATATATATCTTTTTGGAATAAACACTGAAAAATGTTGAATAAGCCCCAGACAAATAGAACTGAGCATTCATTTTGAACCTACATAATAGGGATGCGATATACCAGCATCGGGTATCTGTCCGATACCACGTGCGTGTACTTGTACTTGTATTCATAAAAGTGCTCCGATACTGCAGGATCCGATACCAGCGTGATGGGAGTTTCGTTTCCTTCTAACAGACAGTATTAGTTTGCGCCACAAAATAAATAAATTAATTAAATTAAATTAAATTAAAAAATAAAATTAAAAAAAGACGACGACGACTACGTACCTTAGCCGAGCTGAACAAGCCACTTAACGGCAGCGTGACTTTAACCAGCCCGGTAGT
>BRDA01038706.1:0-15578 GCA_036984385.1 Crenuchus spilurus
CACCTGTCATTTTAGTGTGGGAGGTTTCATGGCTAAATTGGACCAGTCTGGTGGCCAATCTTCATTAATTTCACATTGCACCAGTAAGAGCAGAGTGTTAAAGGTTAAAATTAGCAGGTAAGAGCACAGTTATATTGTATATTGCAATGCACACAACATTATGGGTGACATAAGTTCAAAAGAGGACAAATTATTGGTGCACGTCTTACTGGCGCATCTTACTGACCAAGACAACAAGTCATTGTGTCTAAATGTTATTGAGCCACTTTGGGGTGTTTTGGAGGAGCGAGTAAAGAAATGGTTTCCTCCACCAGCATCACGCAGTGACCTGCCACTATCCGGCAAGAAGAATGGCTTAAAATCCCTCTGACCACTGTGCAGGACTTGTATATGTCATTCCCAAGACAAACTGATGCTGTATTGGCCGCAAAAGGACGCCCTACACCATACTAATAAATTATTGTGGTCTAAAACCAGTTTCAGTTTCATTGTCTAACCCCTGTATATATATATAGTAAATAAAAAAATTAATAAGTTTTATTATTTAAGATTGGGCTGCATTATGGTGATTCATAACTTTTGTTCCCATTGTGGCATTTTGTTTAAGATCATAGAATGTTTATATTTAGGTATTTGGCAGACGCTCTTTTCCAGAGCAACATACAGAAGTGTTTTGTTTCCATTAAGAGAATTATCTCAGCTAGTACAGACAGGTTAGAGTCCAAACTACTCTTCAGTTCAGACACTGTTAGAACAAAATCATTACTAGTACATAGAATGAGGGAAAGATACACAATTATACACAATATAAGAGCATTACAATGCATTACAATAAATGTTACTAACATTTAAACTAACATTAAAACTAGTGCTCAACAATGAGATGGGTGCAAGGACAGAAAATAGTCTTGATGCTAGTCGTCAATGTGTGTTGAATGATGGCGGATGAAGCCAAGCAATACTAGAAGGTCAAAGGGCTGGAGATGCGACTCAAGAATTAGTTAGGGAGGGGCTGGTCCATTTTTTTGCTTTGTAGGTGAGCATCAGGGTTTTGAATCTGATGTGAGTAGCTAAAGGAAGCCAGTGAAGTGAATGCAGCATTTGCGTGACATGGGAGAATGTGGGCTGATTGAAGACCAGCTGAGCAACTGCCTTCTGAATCAACTGCATGGGTCTAGGAAGATCAGCCAGGAGCGTGTTGTAGGAAAGTCTTGAGATGATGAGAGACTTGACAAGCACCTGGGTGGCATCCTGAGTTAGAAAGGGTTGGATGCATTGAATGTTGAAGAGGAGGAACCTGCACGACCGAGTCAAGTTTGTGATGTAAGTAGTAAACTTTAACTGTTTGTCCAAGATCACATGAAGCTTCTTGAAGACCCTGGAGTGAAGAACTGATTCTGGGGATGAATAAATGTTCAGTCTTGCTCAGTTATCCATGTAGAGATGTCAGCCAACATGCTGAGATGTGGCTGGATTCCTGAGTGCCAGAAGGTGGGAAGGAAAACATAATTTGAGTGTCATCAGCGTAACAGTGGTATGAAAATCCATGAGAAAAAAATATTTCACCATGAGAATGAGTGTATAGGGAAAAATCAAGAGGACCCAGTACTGAGCCTTGTGGGACACCAGTGGAGAGCCTAACTATTACTTCATTTTCAAGAGAATGGTTTTAGAGCACTGTAATCACTCCTAAATAAATGCAAAGTGCAGATGCAACTGGAAATAAGATTAGAATTATATAAGAAATTCTAGAAACTAACCATCATTCAAGAATGTAATTAGATTATCAGGAACCAACATAACTTAACATAAAAACTATGACTCATCTGTACATGGTCAAAATGGTCATGGACATGTCATAGGTAGTGATAAACATGTTTTAAAGTGCCAATAAGTGATTCTGGATAAATATTGTTGATATGTGAACTCAACAGGAAAACAAATACATCCATCAGTATTTCTTCAGAAGCAACCAAATATTTATGCATCTACAGTGTCAAGCCTGTTAGCAAGCTCTTCATGTCCAGAAAACCCATAGCAAACATTGTATAGAGAAATACAATGACATACCAGACAGTGGCACAGCAAGTTATGTCACTAAGCTTAGCTAGTCTGAGAGTTATTAAACTGTCACCATTGACACTGCTACAGAGTTACCAGTTGCTGCCACATTAGTAAATGGGACACAACAATACTGAACTATTGTTTTGAGGAAAAGCAAAAAAAAGTTATTATCAAAGGGAATGCCTTTCAACTCTTAAGGTAGCTAAAGTGACCTTTTTCAGCAGCTTATTTTCCTTAAATGGTGCAGCACAAATTACCTTTAAGTTGTGCTGTAGTTACAGTCAGGCACCTCAGGAAAGGAAAAATTCAAGCAAGAACCTGGCAAAACAGAAGTCTCAGCCTTATCAACTTGCAAAGATCTTTCCTCCTAAGAACTTCTTTATCAATGTTTGCTCTGGAGAAATTATAATATGTTTCTTGGCCATCTCTACATCCTGATGTCATGGTTCTCAGCATTTAGCCACTCCTCTTCCCCTTACTCCTGTCCTGTGCTTGAGCACAAACTCCCCCTGTTGCTGATTGTCTGGAAAAGTAGTGTCCACTGTCAGAGTTGTGTATGATTCTTTTCCAGCATACACACACAGAACAGATAACTAGCAGACCATGAGGAGATATTTGCTGAATATGACAAAAAGTGTACTTGATTAAAATTGCTAATGTGAAATTATAATTGTTATTGAAATTAGTGACATTTATGCAGTGAACAATGAGAACTGACATTTGCCACAAGGATTTACTTGCATTAGTTGCAGAGAATATGATTCTTGTATGATAACTATGTTCACAGTCATTACTAATGGCTAACTTTGATTCCATGGTGATTTTTATTGTACTGTGGCCAGAACTAACACATAAACACCCCTGACCCTGTAGACTTTTGGCTATGTGGAGTATAAATTACTCAACCTTGATCTGTTAGAAGTGCAAACTTGAAAAGAGCTGTGGATAAATGAATGAATGCACTGCCATGCCTTGAAAAAAACACAAGCAATATGATGTCCATGGCATATTAGCCATTATACATGTGCTGTTACTTACTTTGCCTCATACACCTACCAAATGACTCTAATACGGGAGCAAAGATAAATCAATTACAGGCAGACATTACAACTCAGATCATCAGAGTCACTGAAAATCAGGGTTAAACAACAGGGTACTACAGAATATTTTGTTTGGTATAGAGTAATTGATTACATCATGTTTGTTTCAAGGTGATATCAGTTCAAATTTTGCTTACATGTTTGGAGTTTGATCGTGGTCAATCTCATTGCTGGGCTATATTTGATATTTTGATTATTTTATAAGTAAGTAGAAAAAAATGTGCCTCAATAATTGCTTTAGGCAGCAGGCCAATGCAAATAATGAAAGCATGGAAAACCTGATTGAAACCCAATGTGTTTTGTTATATTACTACCACATGTGTATGTGGCATATGCATTACCGTAATAGTTACAAATTGTCAGTTCCTAAATGATTTTGCATTTTATTGAATTAAAATTGTTATCACTATTGCTTTGTTAACAGTATAGCTGGGTGAACAAGATGGTGCTAATTAGTATGAATCTCCAGAATAGAAGAAGCTGTGGAGCCCTTTGGGAATTTTTATTGATTACAGGCGATGCAAATGCAATTTCTAGCTTTAATGATTCTGTCCAAAAGCAAATTTCCTCTATCTAGGCCAAAGCATTTCCACATATGAAATCCTTAGGGAAGGCTGTTGAAAAGTGCATTGTATTGTTGTAATAAGGCCTAGATGATTCATACTTAATGTAACATGCCTAAATGGCACATCTTAATGACTGTAACCTACATTATCACAAAAGATCCTTTGGCATACATAAGAACGTTGTCATAGGAAGTGTGAATTAATGCTATTAATATAATAAACCATTAGCTATTAGAAAATACACTATTTGACATTAATGGTTTTTATAAGTATTGAGTGAAGAGTGATATCTTTAAGCAACACTTCAGTGAAAAATCTAATTTGCATATTTTTTGTCCAAAGTTTTCTTCTTTTATGGACTGATGTCAAAGTCAAATGTAGTTAACAATTAATGAAGGCTTATACTTTACCAATTAGCATTGTGCTAACATGCTTGTCAAAATCATCACACATTTGCCTGAAAATGATTTAACTGTTAAATGGTCTCAACTACACTGGAAACAATGACATTTTGACAAGAAAAAGCAGTAACAGCAGTAATAGATGGTTTATTATAGCTCACTCTTCATATGGGTAAATAATATCTACATGACCACTGACATCATCTTCACCCCCAGGCTGCAGGGAGAGGCTATTAGGCTACAGAAGTGTGTAACAAAACTTTGGGCGCATTGGTCATTTAAGGAGTTAAATTTATAACCTATTTAGAAAGGCTGATTTTAATTCTGAACTTCTGACGTGAAAGTGCATGCTCATTGAACAGTGTTTCTTGCAAACAGAGGAACACACACTAGGGGGCAGTGTGTAGACTTGTCTGGAGCAGTGTGCAACCCTATCCACAGTGCCCGGGGAGCAATTGGTGCTCAGGTGCCTTGCTCGATGGCATTTCAGTCACATAACCTTATTAAGTGCCATCAAGTCAATTTTGACTCCTGGTGACCATGTGGATAGTGTTTCTTCAGAAGAAATTTTGTTCATGAGTCCACTGATTGTATCCGTCCATCTAGTTGTTGACTGTCCTTTTCTTTTGGTTTTAACGTATGGTCAACTACAGACTATATCTTGTGCATATTCCAAAGTCTTGTGGAAACATCTTGTCTAAGCAGCAGTTAATTAAAGCTGACCTGTTTATAAGTGTCCATACCAATCAAGAATTGTCAGGTTATGTACAAAGCATGCATCATGGCAAGAAGGAATGGTGCCCCTGTCTATATAGTTGTTTGGCTTTGATAGCAAAATCCTGAAAGTCGCAGACACACAGCTTTAGGAGTCTGATCCCAGAGTGTATTCGCCTCTTTATCATTCATTAACCTCTATCTGTGGTGTCTTCCTCTCTCACCTCCTTTCCTTCTGTCCTGAAGCTGATTCTATGAAATACAGCCCGTTGCCCAAACCTCGCTCAGACATGCTAATATATTATGAAGTCTAGTGTCTGGCTAAAGGTGACATAATTTTTTCCCCAGTCTCTCTCTCACTCTCTCTCTTTCTCTCTCCAGCTCTTCATCTAATTGCCCTGTGCCGATAAGAATTAATTAGCCTGCTTATTTTTCTTGGGTTTTGGAGAGCTTCCCCATCTGGAGGGAAGACACTGCTCGGCATGGCTGATTAATGGCGCTGAAAGACAGTTGCCAGAGTGCCTCTGCTCAGGCTGACGGCTTGCGTTCTGGTCTGGGTCAAAACCCACAGCAAGCTGCGCTGTGCCAGGCCCATTACACTGCCACAAACTTTTCCCAGCATCTCGACCTCCGAGAGAGCTCTGTGGAGCGCCTCCGAAAACAGTAGCCGTCAACAAACAAAGGAAGGAAGAGATGGCCGAGGGACAATTACACACCTGCTAATTCTTTCAAGGGCCATCAATCACCTGATTGGAGGAGCCAGGATTTCACCTCAACTTGACATTGAAGTAAACAGACTAATAAGCAAACAAAATTGTGGCGTGATTAGTTGACGGCACTCAAAGCTAAAGTAGGCCAGGCTGAAGATTAAAAACGCGCCACACCTGTCAACTCACCTTCTCCTTATCACTTAAAATTACACAGCCCAGCCAGGTTATGAAGCCTGTGGTGACAACAGACGGAATGTAAACCTATATTCTGAGGCAACAATACTCAAGGTAAGCAGAATGAATAATTTGGACAGTTTTATATGTCATGCTGCGGCAAAACTAATCCCTTTCCATCTCGGAGTGTCAGAGGCAAATCTCATTCACCTGTCAAGGAGTTGAGAAGCGTGCGGAATGAGGTAATGCAGCAGTCTCTGGCCAGGCTCTGATCTTTGGTCAGCAGAGCTCACTTTCTCCTGTCCAAGCTTCTAGCCTAGAAGGAGGAGGAGCAGGAGGAGACCGATGGATCTCTTAGGCCACCCCAGCCAGGGCTCATTTGTCAGCCACGTGTCAAAGGGAAGATGACATTTACGGCTCTGTGAAGTGACTGCCTCCAGCTCGCCGGGTAGCCCTGAAGTAATAAATGTTTACCTTAAAGGAAGAGGGCCGCCGGCTTGGCCTCTCTCTGACCACAAAGAAAGATGGGGGGGACTCTCCCCCCTTCTGCTCTCGGGGTCCTTATTTCCACCACCTCTCACTCACGCTGTCAAACAGAAACAGATTAATGGCACAATTTGCTCGACAAATCATATTATTGGAAGCGTGCATGGAGGTGAAAAAACTTTTCTTTGTCCATTTTTTCCTTTGCGCTCCCAGCTCCCCATTTTCAGGGTGATATCAGTTCAAATAAAATGTATTCCTGTCTGACATTTATAAAGGTGTGTGAAGAAGGCGGGGGTGATATAATGACCAGAGGAGACTGGGAGATGGCCAGCTCCTTCCCAACAAATGTGTTTAAAGGGGACTTTGGAGGTGCCCTCTTTGTGCTGGCTATATGTGGAGAAATTGAACTCAAACAGTCCTCAAACTAGAGAAAATGCAGTTGGTAATACTGGGTGCTCTGGGATGATCTTAAACATGATTAAAATATGTGAGGATATTCTGTTCTTAGTGTGTCAGTTATGGATATTGTGAATACTTCTAGAGAGCTGTGCAGCATTTATCAATAAAATGGCAAACATGACCAGTTATAGAGAGCAAAACAACCAGTGTATAACTGCATATAAACAAGTACTAGATCAGATATCATTATCTTATTTTATTCTTTTCTTATAATTTGATTTTTCCTGTTGTTTCCTTATAATTTTCAAATAAAATTCATACTTATAGTATAACTCATATTTAAATCAGTCATATTGTGCATTTATATGGTGAGTTTATAATATGATGTATTTTTGCTATATGTCACTATCTACAGTATACAAGAGAAGTGAGTACTCCACTGTGCAATATTACTTAATGTTAACCCCCTGGAGTCTGAGGGTTTTTTCAGACACTCTGATGTAGACTGACATGCCTTGAATTTTAAAAAAATCACACCCATCTAAAAATACTTTTTTTTCTAAAGTGTTACACAGACCTTTGTTCAGTACAAACTCAACAACAACAGTGGTAAACAGTAAAAGTGACATAAATCTATATTTTGATTAAATCTGCTCTAAACTTAGACTTTCCAAAAACCTATTTTTAGATGTGCTGATATATTGTTAAAAAGCACACTCTAAACATTTCTAGTCAAGACTTAGGAGCTCAAAACTATGTAACCATTGATGTTGCCTACACAATGGTCATTACAGTTTTTAGAAATTGCATGTGGTTTTATTGCTAAATTTTCACAAATGTGTGATGACATGTTTTACTCATTCAGTGGTTCCTAGATTGAATATTCATGAGATAGGTGTGAACACTGAAGGTGAGATATCTTTTATTTTGATGGTGTGTATTTACACATTCCACACGTTCCACGGCCAGTAATCCACTAGTGGAATGTCCAGAATTAGCATGTCATTACCATATGAATGACAGATCGCATCAGATCTTTGAAAAGTAGACCCTTTAAGGTTTCTGGGGTATGTTTCATTTTGTTTCTAGGATAAAATCTTGCAGCATTATATAAGTATATTTGCGGAATTTCGTTAATATGCTATCAGTGGGAGTGACAACTCCATAAGGTTAAATGATTCAAAATGTGTAATTTCATTATGTTAAAGTATTACAATAGGGAGCAAAGTAGAGTCTGCAGTAAGTCAGTACATCCTGATTGATAAGACACACCCTATACAGCAATGTGGATACCAGTGTTGTGCCATTTGCGCCAGTGTTGAGATGTTGCTGCCATTCTTAATTTTCACCTGCTCTTTGCTGGAGGTGTTGTGCTACTTTCTCTTTAATAACCAATAAAGTTGTTCTTTTGGATATAAGTCAGGTGTCAGGTCATAGTTTTCACTTTTTTATTGTCCGGAAGTCTTACATGATTTTGGTAGTGTGCTGTGGGTCGTTATCATGCTACAATATTCCTCTTCTGCCAAGCTTCTGGAAACTAGCAATCATTTTTTCAGCTAGTGTTTAGATGTATCCCAGGGCATCTACTGTATATGTTATCTCTGTGAAACCAGTGTCTATATATCTTTGCACTACCCCCTTAGTTCTTCAATGTTGGGATCTTGCACACAATGTGGTAGTCCAAGCCAGGTTCACACCAAAAATGTTGAACCCCATCTAAGCTGAACACATTTATCTTGGTCTCCTCTGACCAAAGAATATGTTCCCAATATTCAGCAGGTTTCTTTTCATGTTTTTTAACCAAGTTTAATATAGGAGTTTTATGTCAAATAACAAGATACGAAGCCATCTCCTGACACTGACTTTCTGTAATATCTATCACACTATCTGATCACTCACATTGGAATCTCTGAATAAGTCCTAAAAGTAGATAAAAAGAACAGAGTAAAACAAATAAGACAAACTATTATACTTGGTCATTTATTTGTTGAGGAAAATCAACCAATATTACATATTTGTGAGAGGCAAAAGTATGTGAACCTCTAGGATTAGCAGTTACAGTAATCTGAAGGTGAAATTAGAGTCACGTGTTTCAATTGGTGGGATGACAATCAGGTGTGAGTGGTCACTCTGTTTTATTTAAAGAACAGATATCTATCAAAATCTGCTCTTCACAGCACCTTTGTGGAAGTGTATCATGGCATGAACAAAGGAGATTTCCAAGGACCTCAGAAAAAGGAGTTGTTGATGCATCTGGTCCAGGACGGCAGAATAAAACATGACATGATTACAAGGTCCAACCACTATGGTTTGTCTGTAAACTGCAGTGACATTTTATATTAAAAGATACGTGTTTAGATCATAAATCATTGAAAAAAAAGAAATGAAACTTCTGAAAGTATGACATAGTGTTAGGTTGTCTTCAAAATGAGAGAAGGTTCTACAATGTGCTAATGAGCACTCTTAATTGTTAATTTTCTTTTTTTTTCAGTGTGGAAGGTAATCAACTGACACTGCTGTGATGTTTACATTTTCCCACCTTCATTTTATGAAAAGTTCAAAATTATATCTGCATCTTATTGAACAGCCTGTAGAATTGTGATGGAGAAAAGTCCTTTATGACAAATCCATAAGTGCTGGAATAACCTTAATATTCAAGAAGATACAGGCATTTGTTCAAATGCTTTAAAAAACAGTATAGATTTTAAATATGAGGAATGGGAGTAGTCATTGGGGACCATTTTTCACAGATAATGCTGTAATCCAATTAGATTTTAATAGTGCTGTACAGTTTTACAGGACACGCTGTTGTAGTGACTACTTTTCAATAGCAGCACACATGAAATACCATATGAAAAATAAAATAATAGAGACAGAGAGTGAGACTGAGTATTGATTCTACTCAAAATTGATACCCCAATAGGCCACTTTGTGAGGTGCAGTTGCAACAAGTTGGTTAGCAAAAGTCAATGCAATGGAGCAAAGTATAGTGTCATATCACAAGTGTAGTTTCCACTGGGCATGCTGGCAGTGTGTCCCTCCTGTCCTTGTTCTCCAACTTTCAAAGATAGGTTTTGGGGAAAATTGCTAAATTTAACAAGTCTGTCTTCATCATTGTAAGTATTAAATATGCCAGCAATAACAGCATATGTAAGTATTATCAATGCACTGAAATCAAACTAAATGAAACATTTGGTCAAAGTCCAAATATTGACAACTGAAGTTGAGTTCTTCATTTATATGAATTCTTATAAAATTAGTAACTAAACTATTTCCTAAAATACATCTTGTAGTTAGTCTGGAATGAATGTATGTATGTTAATAAGCTGGTTGGACATCATTAGGTTTAATAACATGAGTTTAATTGATTAATCTTTTGTATTTGTAGATAAAAACAAATGGTAGAAAATTCCACAAGACAATAATATATGAATATGTATGAAGATGCATGTTTGTTATTATTACTAATTTTTTGTTAAAAACATGAAACTAAATGTTGAAAATATCTAAAATGAAGGATGTAAGCCACATGGATGTTTGTGTCTTTAATGTGAGTGTCATTGGCTACAGACACTGAAACACTTCACATTTCTCTGATAATTGTGAGGCGGTTCCTAACACTGCAGCTGCCAGAGCACAAACACAAAGCTAAGCGGCTGTATTCTGGCTTCATCATAACAAGTGTAGTTTAGTAAAGGTTGTGCTTGTAGTTTGTTGTCTTCTTCCATTTCACCAACAAACTGTAACTTTGTTGGTGAATCCGTGTTTTGTTAACTGGTGAAAAAAATGGAATTCTGAATGTTCAACAAATGTCTAATATTAAACTAATTTTACTGCAGTAAAGTTCCATCATACATAAACATAATTTTCATATTATAGACATTATAATGAATAATTCAGTAGCTGCATACAAACCTAGAATGCCTAAATTCATTATGGTTAAAGCCAACTGTTAAGGCCAAACACCATTGAACTGTAGAGCAGTGAAACTGTGGTCTCCTTGGGACTAATTGAGATTAAATTACCTTTCATATGATCTGGAGTGGTGTTTGTTATCTACAACTAATCATCCATCAGTTCCTGACCATTTTAATTCACTTATGCTGTCTAAAATCTAGCATAAAGCCTTCTTGGAAGAGTAAATAACCTTAATTTGGCAAAAGGGGAACAAACTCCCTATTAATACCTTTTATTTCAATGTTGGATGACCGTTTGTCTATAGTCATCAACTGTGGTTGATGTGTCAGCTTTCAGTTTACTGTAGATGGGACTGCAGTATGCTCTGTAACTAGAATGTCTGATTTCTTTGGTAGATAAAACATGCTGAATGTATTATTGGTACTTCATATAATTGACTGACGTATGGATCAGTGGGCTACGCCTGTTTCAATGGTTACATATCAGTTTCAGTGTTGAATTGTAACTATTTTTTACCTTTTTTGATCCACCCTGTGTCAGAACTTAAGCTGCGGAAATATTAAGTTCTATTTATGTGATGTGACAAATCTGAGTCTTATGTCCTGCGGTGATAATTTGTGACAATGGGCTCCTCTTCAAAAACCCCAATGACTGAGCTCATTATAAGCTTATAGAACACACTAGCAGAGAATACAATGCTTCTCATGAGGATGAGTGGGCAAGCTGACAGAGACGCTGAAATTTGAGGATACAGTGACCCCTAGGTGGACTGTATTTGGGCTCAGAAAGTGAGGGAGGGGTTATACAGCAGGGAGAAAATGTGAGATAGCCAGAGGGAGAAAGAGAGAGAGTGGACAGAGTGCCAGTGAGGGATAGAGAGAGTGCTAGGCCGCCCAGAGGCAGTGTGTCAGAGGTGGGAGCGGCACTGTTATCTGCTGATCCCAGAACTTCCCGATGGAGTGCTGGAGTCCGCCTGTCTCACGTAGCGCCGCATGCACTGGGACGGCTCGCACCGGCTGACAGGAAGGCTCGATTAGCGTGCCACAAAGAGGCCGCTGCTCAGGAACAGTTTCCCGCTGGCCAGAGGGGGGTGGATCAACAACACATACACTCACATACACACATGCTGCAGGCCTCCTTCCTGCGGGTGGACAGTGACAAACGCACACACATATGCACAGCCGCCAGCCCATCAAACTGATCCCATCAGGGACACACAGTGAAGTATTGCCAGAATTCATAAATTACATAAACATCTGTCTTTTTTCTTTGTATTTAACTTTATTGTTTTTCCTCGCTGTATTTTATATCTTAGTTCTTTAGTCTTGTATCTGCACCTTTCCAGTGTATTTTGCTTGTTTGTAGTTATTCTGTAAAGCACTTGTTTTGATAAGGTGCTATGTAAATAACATTTATAGGTATATTATTATTATTGTTACAATCAGCGGCATTATGCAAAAACACCAAAATACGTCACAGACCTGAAAAAAAGATGTATTCCTTGCCAGCATGAGGATTCAGTCTGGCCTGTCTGCATAGCTCTGACTTGCCAAGTTTTATGACATGTCTTTAATTGATCCATGGGCTTCACCTCTGGGAAGAGGCAGGAACGGCTGTTTTGGCGGCCCTCCAGAGAACGAGCCGAGCGTGTTTGGACTAGCCGTAGTTGTGCGCGTGCTGCCCGGCCTCACACAATGGCCCACTGGCTGGGGAAGTGGGCCTGG
Source organism: Crenuchus spilurus (assembly GCA_036984385.1). Lineage (NCBI taxonomy): Eukaryota > Metazoa > Chordata > Actinopteri > Characiformes > Crenuchidae > Crenuchus > Crenuchus spilurus. The sequence continues at coordinate 12,257 of BRDA01038706.1, forward strand.
GCCAGATGGGGAGAGCGAGATAGCCAGGGCGGGATGGGGGGTGGAGGCCTGCTAAGCGGGGTCCACTGGCCCGTCAGGGGACTTTGGCCCGGAAGTCTATTGTTCAGCACAGGAAAAACACCAACAACAACAACATAGAGAAAAAACGGAGACGCTTCCCGAATCTTTTTATATGATCACGCAAAGAACAATTGGGGGGGCGGGATGGGCTGCTTTGAGGATAGTGCAGGAAGCTTCCCCTCTGAGATGTGGAATGATATTTTCACACCTCGTTGTGAAAAAACGTGCAGAACAGAAGGGCGAGCACAATGAGATCTGCTGACTAAGTGCAGGTATGTTCCCTCCATTTAGGGAGATTACAATGGCCTTTGGCCTGGACCACTCACTTGCTTGGCCTTTGGCCCAGTTCACTCATTTGCTTTATTGAGGGGGGAATAGAGGAACAACACACCTTACTAGTTCTCACTTGTATCACTTTCAAGGAAAAAACTCCAAGAAAATCCTAATTTAAGGCTGTGTTCTACCTGAATGAACACTCAGGTGGAGTCTGGATGAAGTTGGGAGAGGTCACAAGAGCAAAGTGAAAAGGCAAAGCGTCCGGTTTGTTTAGATGTCGGCCTTCACCTGAGAAGACACCTGATCATCCACATCCTCTGCTACAAATATGTGGTGAGGAAGAGATACTTAAGAGTAGAAGACCACACAAGTTGTATTAAAACAGCCCATTTTTTCAGATGGGCCTTGAAATAAGATCATCCTCTTTAGATGACAGAGATTAGAATGTGTGTGTGTGTGTATGTGTGTGTTGTACATGTTTGTGTGTGTGTGTATTGTGCGTGTATGTGTGTTGTGTATGTCTGTGTGTGTGTGTTTGTGTGTCTGTGATAGAGGAGGTCTTTGTGAGTTTTTCCCCTCTCACTCTCTCTCTCCTCTAAGTGAGAACGCTTATCCTGCGTGGTTGTAGATTTCACTAACCCTGAGGTCGTGCACCTGGTATGCCTCTGAATCCTGCTGTTAGCTGGAGTGTAAAATCCTCTCAAGAGAGAGATGTATCAGGAGATAAGTGTCCTGCAGTCTGATGTAGTAATATTTGGCCCTAAAGGTCTGGATGAGATGTGGACATTCCCAACATGCACCCCTCTCTGTCTCATCACTAGTGATCATGTTCAAACTCTGTGATAGTGAAACTGAGTCCCAGTCTCAAGAAGTAGTGACTAAAGCAGTTAATGATCTGTGAGGTTTAACTTTTGCCAAGTTTAAAAAATATTTTTAAGAAAACCACATGGGCCAGTTATTGTCACCCCTCATATAATATCATATACATTTCAAGAATTAAGAGCAAGGAATTTGAGACCATTCTTCTTTACAGAATCTCTCCAGATTGTCCAGGGTTCTAGATCACTCTCCTCTTTAGCTCACACCACAGGTGTTCTATGGTGTTTAGATCATGGGACTGCCATGGCCAAAGCTTGATTTTGTGTAACCCATTCTTGTTCTGGATCATATGTCTTGCGTGAAGCTCCAATGGACAACCCATTTTTAGTTTTGTGGCAGAGGTAGACAGATTTTGATTTAAAAAGGGGTGGCACAGAAGCTTAGTGGTTAGCACATTCACCACTCAGCGCTGAGGTCTTGGGATCAAGTCCCCATCTGAGCAGAGTTTCCATGTTCTCCACGTGTCTGTGTGGATTTCCTCCAGGGATTCCGGTTTCCTCCCACAGTCCAAAAACATGTAGATCAGCTGAATTGACTACTCTTACACAGTAAATCTGCCAGTGTTAAATCAACACTATTAGAGTCAAATTAACACTGAGAGTGTTATATTTTGACACCCTCCGTGTTAATTTAACTCTAATAGTGTTGATTTAACACTGGCATATTTACTGTGTAAAAGAAAATACCCTGGTTAATGTGAATGTCTGTGTATGAATGTATGAACAGATATTTTTGGCACTCTGTCCTGGGTGATCCCCCTAGTGCTCAATGCAGTGCTCCAGGTGGACGGTCACTTCCGGTTGAGAGTACACTATGCACGACTGGCTGCCGCTTCTTGCAGGTGTGTGTGGTTGACTGTGTGTAAATGGAGTGTGTTGATTGTAAAGTGTTCTTGGGTTTGAGAAAGGCGCTATATAAATGTAACATTCATTCATTCATTCAAAAAGTCCCTGAGGCCTTTGGAGGAAAAAGAACCCTACACCATCCCAGATCCTCCACCATACTTAACAGTGGACATCAAGTTCTTTTCAGTGTAACCATATTTCTAGGTACTCCAAACCCACTTCAAGTTTTTGTTGTCTAAAAGCTCAATTTTCACTTCATGTGACTGTAGAAAACATCTCCTGTATGTAGCAAACTCCAGGGGCTCACATTTATGGTTGTGGTTCCTGCAATGCCTTCCAAGTAATCTGTTAGCATGAGTGTGGTGTCTGATGATAGGTTTGGAGACTTGGTGACCGTAAGATGCTACTTTTTTTCTGTAATTCGCCAAAAGAGTTTTTTTTTTTTTTGCTCTCTTACCATATGCATCACTGTGTGAGGAGGCAAAATAAACTTGGCTCCTCATTCTGGAGAGTTTGTCGCTGTTCCAGTTGTTTGCCCTAACTGTATAGTAGTTGACATTCCCTGAATTATGATGGTCTACAAACACATTTTGGGTTTAAGAAAAAGGTATATTACATATTTTAAAAATTTTTTAAAGTTTGTGAACCCTTTAGAGTTTTCAATATTTTCACGAATCTGACCTAAGACATCATAAAATTTTCACTAAAACTCCTAAAAGTAGATAAAGAAAACCCAGTTAAAGAAATGAGACAAAATATTATATTTGGTCATTTATTTATCTTCTCCTGAGATCGCTACCTTGCCGTGGTGAAGAAGCTTAAGAGAACCTTTGAATCTAAGAGCGATACCATCGGGAGCTATGCTCCTGGTAGGGCCACCCTTGATGGTAAGGTCGAAGAGGAGGTTCCAGACAAAGAGCGATCACACTCCCCATCCAACGGGACCTGGAACTGTGGGCTGCAGCACGGTTCTTGCAACTTTAAGTGTAATGTTGCTTTACTGCTAATAACACTGGATGTTGATTTTCATGATGAGGTGTATGCTAGGTGCAACTTAGCACAACATCGAGTTGACTGCAGGACTGACAAGAGATTGGGATGCTTAGTCAGTCTATTTATCCCACAGAGCACAAATGAAGTCAAAATCTAAGAATGCCATACTGGCTTGGACGTCGCCAGGATAAAAAGGTCCGCGGTACCCACTGTGAGAGACAGGGTGGGTATTGAGAAGTTTACTACTGGCTCATCAAAGGTTGTATTGC
>BRDA01038708.1:0-23699 GCA_036984385.1 Crenuchus spilurus
CTTTTAAACACATTCTCACTTTCTGTCCATGTCTTGTGGAAATTCTTTAGCAATTCTTCAGCAGAAGCCTCAGGTGATAGCATCACCTCTGGGGTGTTTTTCTTCACCGCATCAGCATAAGAGAAAGGAACATGCTGCGATGAAACACTCTCCGAATGCTTAGACATGGTTGTGGTGCTGCTTGTTCCGCTTATTTTTGTGCCAAATTCATCGACAGTGGAGAAATGCTCTGTGATGGTTTGTGTCTCAGAAAAGCCGGTAGGATCAACTGACTTCTCTAGTGTTACTTCTTTGCACAGAGGTAGAGAGTAGGTCTGCTGGGAGCTTGGCTGAGTTGTGTGTTGAGGCTCGTGCTTTGAAACTTCAGATGCAATTTCACTCACTCTTGACACCTGCTCCTCCTGTTTGTTTTTCAGTTCTTTGATAGAGGAACTTTGCTCACCCATTTCAAAAACATTTCTAATAACGTTGATGTTGAAAGCTGCCGTATCCGCTTGTTGACGTGCTTTCTTCTCTGTGTCTGGCTTGGGGTCTTCAATTTCACTGCCAAGCCTTTCGGGGATATTGATAGGCTCTTTCCTATTGCAGACCTTTTCCTCTAGTGTCTCAAAATTATTGACTGGTACAGGCAAATCAACTTCAGGCAGATTCTCTTTTTCTTTCTTTAGCACTTCAGTCTCAGCTTCCTTTGTTGCTAGTCTTAAATGCTCAGGAATATCAATGGGGTCTTTCTGCATAAATGTTTTATTTACCTCAGTTTTTAGAGCCTCCTCAAAGATCTCTCTCTTGCCTCTAACTGATGTTGTCACTTCTTCTGACTCAGCAACTCCTGTAGACTTTTTATTCTCATTCAAAAACTCTACATGGTCCACAGAAGGTTTAGAATCAATTTTGATCTGCCGATGAAATGTAGTTGGAGTTTCCACAATCTCAGACTTCTTACCTGAAACCAGCACAGGATGAGGCAGAGGATCAGGTGAGGGTCCACGCGAGAGTTTAGCTGTAGCTTCTCTGAGCCTTGTCAGACTGTCAGCTCTGCCCAAAGTGGGTGATGGAGAGGCTCTGCTTAAGCGAGATGTGGGTGTTTCAGACCTGCGTGGTGGTGGAGTAGGTGGCATTGGAGGGGGTGATGGTGCTACTCTCTGCGGTGAGTCAGTTCTTCGTGTAGACTCAATTGTGATGAATGTGGGAGAGGGTGTACGCATTCTTAACAAAGGTGATGGTGCTCTTGGGTCAGGATGTTTTATGCACTTTTCTTGCTGTTTGCGGCTTTTGTGGGTGGCTTTTTTCTCCTCTACTACTTTCTTTTGAGTTTCAACCTTTTTGGAGCCAATGGTGATCTTTGAAATTCTTTGTGTAGCTCTGCCTGAAACCAGTTTTTCAGAAGTAGTCTCGCATTCATGCTTTTCAGTTGTTGCAGCATTTACTTCTAAGTGCATTAGTTTTGCTTGAACAAGATTTTGTACATGAGCAACAATTTCTTTGAGTTTCTTCAAGTTACATTCATCTGCAGCTTCTTCCAAAGCATTCTTTTCCTGTGCTTCAATAAGCCACTCTGGGATTTCATTGAGCAAAGTCTTCACAGATTTGGAGTCCATTTCTTCTGCAGCTTCTAGCAACTCTGTAATACGAGGCAGCAACTTCTGAACTTCCGCACATCTTTGTGATGTCTCTGTGCTCTCTGCTGAGGTCTTGGAATTCTGCCTTTGTGCTGGCTTCTCTGACACATTTATTGGAACATTTGTGCTTTCACTTTCGTCTTTTGATTTGTCAAGATTCTCCTGGCTACTGTCATCCTCTTTCTTTTTAGGAGGTGTCTTGACCTGCTTTTCAGATTTTGCAGTGGCACCCTGTTGCGAGAGACTCTGCTGGACTTTACTTTCTGTGATGATGACCTCTTTATGGACCTCAGTGAGTTCTCCCTGAATTGTTTTGTGTGTTTGTACCAACACAATTTCTTCTTTTCTCTGATTAGATGTTGAGACTGGACTTTTTAGCTCTGAGGGGGAGGCAGGCACAGCAGCAGTGGTATTACTTTGTGTTTGCCCCTGAGCTTGTTGAGCTGCTTCTTTATCTTTCTTGGGCTTAGCTCTCCTCTTTTTCTTTGGTGTGGCAGGGGTCTCCTCAACTTGCTTCTGTTTGGCCTGTTTCTCCTCTTTAATCTCAGTCTCGCTGAGCTTTCTTTCTGTGCTTTCTCTCACCTGGACATTCTCCTGTGTAACCTTCACACTTTGGGTCTGATCTGCTGGTTTTTTATCTGCCTCTTCTTCTTTGTTGTTCTTGTTGCCTTTCTTTCTGTCAGACTTCTGATTTTTTTGTTCAGATTCCTTCATTTTGTTCTCTGTGTTTGCTTTTGCTGATTTGGTCCGATCGGGGGAACCTTTTCCTTGACATTTGATTGAAGATATGTCGATTTTCTTACTTTCCTCAGTTTTAGGTTTTTCAGTCAGTTGAGTATCTTTTATCCTGATATCTGTCCTGATGGCCTCTGTCTCAAATTCATTCAAATTCTCAGATCCAGTTTGTTGATCTTTTGTATCGGTGACACACTGTGTCACTGGTACATTGGCAGAAACCTGTGTAGTACTGTTGATAAACATATGTGACTGTGTAAGAGAGGTGGAGGTCACCTGTTGAATACTAGTTGTCATGGACCGATACTTTTTCTTTTTTTTAGATGTGGTGGACGTGGTCTGTTGCTGAGCTGAAGTGGCTTGGGATGTCTGATTAGAGATAATGTGCTGTTTAGCTGAGGAAATAATGGCAGATTCCAAAGGAGATTTCTCATTTGTGGTGGAGATCAAAGGCTTGCTTGCGGGAACATCTGAGAGAGTGGCATCATATGATTCTGTGTCTGATTTGCCTTTGGTCACAGTTTTTTCAGCCTTCTCTTGAGTGAAATCAAATGATATGCCTTGCTCAGATTGTGCTGTGCTCTTTCCTTCTGAGGAAAGCATTTCAAGTGCTGAGCTGACTGACTCATGCATGTGGATTTCAAAGGCTGGGGAGTTGGGTGGTGTATAGCACTCCCCTCTCTGCTGTCTATATTTTTGCTCTGCTTTTATTAGTGGAGTTTTGAATTTACTTGTTGGAGATTTGCTTGGTGGTGGAGAGGCTGGTGGGGTCAAACTTATGGGAGCAAAAACCTTCTTAGGAGGACGTGGAGAGTCCGGTGGCTGCATCAAAATGGCCGACTGGATCACTGTGGATGAGACTGATGAACTGGTGCTTTGCGTATGTACTTTGTTCTTTTTCCCCTCTGTTGTACTACTTGTACTGACTTGTGTAGCCATCTGGGCTTTAATATCCTCTTTGTTAAACTGTGTGGCTGGCTCCAGCTTTGGCACTTTACACAGTGCAGGTGCTTTGACTGGTTTTACTGTTAGTGTGGTAGGTTTGGCTGGTATTGTATTAGGAAAGAGTTCTAGCTCCTGTTGAGATGGAGGAGGAGGGAGGAACTCCTGTTCCATTTCAGATGTAGGAGGAGGAGTAGGTGGGGGAGGTAAATTATCAAGAGATCTTGATAATTTACCTTGGTCACTGATCAGTGGAGGAGGAGTGGGTGGAGGAGGAAGGTCATTATCACCCCTGACGAGAGGAGGGGTAGGGAAGGAAAGACTATCATAATCTGGAGGAGGAGAAGGTGGGAGGGGGAAGTCAGACTCTAGCAGTGGCGGTGTAGTTGGTGGGGGTGGTAGGCAAATCTCCTGCTCTCTGTCTTTGTTTTTTTCTACTCTGATTATACCTTTTCTGTTAGATTTGAGATTGCGGAATTCTGTCTTTAAAGTTTTAACCCCATGGGTCTGAACAATTGTTTTGTGTTCTAACAGAGTGGTCTTTGACACATGCTTGTCTGCTTTGGTTTGAGCTTTAGCTATGTTTTTCTCTTGAGATGTGGATCCTTTGTGGATTGATTTAGTGCTTACAAGCTTCTGGACATTCCTATGTGACTCACCGGTTTTGGTGAGGTTTTTCACTGCAGCAGTAGGTCTCTGTTGTTGAATCTCTTGCTGTGAGGGAGATGAGGTTTTATCTTTGGGGACCTTAACCTTTCTTATAGGTTCTCTCTTGGGAATCTTTGGGCTTGCTTGTTGTGCTGTTTCTAGCAAGCATTTTATTGTTCCTTTAACATCCCCTTTGATGACCTCCTCTTTCTCTGACTGAGCCTGTTCTGGTGTCTCATACAGTGATTTTATTGATTGCTTTACATCACCCTCTGTGCTGGCCCTGCGTTGCAGTCTGGGAGATGAAGGCGGTTCCAGTAAGAGCTGAATTGTTCCTTTCACATCTCCCTGGACTCCAATCTCTTGCTGGTAAACCGTTTTCTCATAGGAAGCTTCTTGCAAATTCTGCAAAGCTATATGAATGTCTCCCTTCACAATTTCTTCTTTCTCCACTTCTCTTACTGCTTGCTTGGCCTCCTCCAGAGATTTTAATGTACTTTTGATGTCACCTGGAACTAAATCTTCAATAACAATTTCAACTTTGGTGGTAGCTGAGTCTTTCAGTGATTTCAGTGCTCCTTTGATGTCACCGGGGACGATTTCAGGCTTTTCCACCTCTTTAGGTTGCTTTTGGGCTTCCTCGAGAGATTTAAGGGCAGTGGGGATGTCACCTTTTACAACTTCCTCCTTCTCCAGAACGACCGACTGATTTATGGACTGTGTCAGTGAGTTCAGAGTGGCTCTTAAATCACCTCCTACTATATCCTCTTTCTGGAGATGCTCAAATAAGACAGGAGGCTCTGTCATAAAAACCTTGACTGCATTGTGAACATCTCCAGGAACAATATCTTCCCTGTCCACAAGGCGACAGATTTGAGCCTGATTATGTGTAAGGCTTAGTTTTGTTCCTTTAATATCCCCACACACAATTTCCTCCTTTGGTACTGTATTTATTGCAGCTTCATCAGGCTCTACCTGCAGCTGTTTAAGGTAGTCCAGAGCTCCTGACTCAATACAAGTTGAATAAAAGTTCACATTTCCTTTTTCTGTGTCACCCACCTTAATTTTAACAACCTCTTCTGTGTTTGGATGATAGAGTTTTTGTAGACAACCTTTTACATTGCCTTTGATTACATCCTCCTTTTCAGTAGTGGTGTCCTCCTGCTTATTAAAAAGAGAATATATGGTCATGCGAATGTCTCCTTTCTCATCTTCCTGAATGAGAATGCCATGTTTGCCTGTACTCTCATCCTTTAGAAGATTGTTTATGGCTTCTTGAATGTCACCCCGAATTATTTCCTCTTTCTCCACGTTGGTGCCAATCTGCTGGTTGAACAGCTGTTGCACTGTGCCACTGATATTGCCTCTCTCTTGCGCTTCTATAATAATCCCCTTCTCTTTTGTATGTTGTCTGTTGAGGAGGTTCATCATGACGTTCTGTAAGTCACCTTTGATGATTTCTTCTTTCTGAATCTCTGGAGCCTCTTTATTCATCAGATTGTACTTAGCCATGCACACATCTCCAATCTCATCAGTTTCTATAATAATCCCTTTGGATTCCACCATTCTCTGACTGTATAGCTCATCTAGGGTTTCTTTTATACTTTTACCAATTATTTCCGTTTTCTCAACATTACTCTCATTGAAGTCAGGTAATGGAGTGGTTTCAAATAGCCAAGTTGTTGTTTTCACATCTGCCTTGGGTATTTCTTCACGGGCAGTCTCCTTGCACTCCTTATTCTCTTTGATGCAATCGAGTGGATTTTTCTCAAACAACCACACAGACTGTTTTACATCTCCCTTCACTTGTTCTTGCATAACAACTGTCTTCATCTCGTCCTCCGATTTTTCACCATGGATTTGATCAATAGTGCATGTCTCAAACATCCATTTAGCTGCCCTTACATCTCCTTTATGAATCTCACTCATGCTAACAGTGCGAACTAACTTCTGTGACATCAAGTCAGATTCAAAATGCTGTGCATTTGCTTTGACATCACCCCCTTTTATGTCTTTGATTGTTTTACAAGAGATTTGGCTTTCTTTAGCAATCTTGTCAAGAGGCTGGGTTTCAAACCTCCACCTTGCAGAAGTGACATCACCTTTTTGAATATCCTCTTCTGTAACAGCTTTAATAAGGTAGACCTCATCAGTATCTTTTATGGAATCAAGCGGCTTTGTTTCAAACAACCAGCGAGCACCCACAACATCTCCTTTTAGTACTTCTTTAGTAAGTGTGGTAACTTCATGATAATGTCCTTCTTTGTCCTGGATGGCATAAAGTGGCTGAGTTTCAAACATCATGGCATAATTTTTTACATCTCCCTTTTCCTCTTCTTCACGGATGATTTTCTGCAGTTTTTTCATTTCTGACAGAGAGGAGACCTCCTGAATTTCATCGAGTGAATATGTTTCAAAAATGAAACGGCCTTTGTCAACATTTCCACCCTGAACATCTGTCACAGTGCGTGCCTCCTTTGGTTCATGTGTGGTTTCACTAATCTCATCTATGGACTGGTTTTCGAAGAGCCATTTGCAGGTTCCTACATTTCCTTTCTGAATGTCCTCAGCCTGAGCCGTCTTTAGCTGGTGCATGAATTCCTCTGAGGTTGAGGTCATAACATCAGAGGACTGTGTCTCAAAAATGTATTTCATTCGAGATACATCTCCAGACTGTACATCAATCTCAGTCACTCGCTTAAAAGCACGTTCTTCTTCCTCCCCACTGATATTGTCAAGGTTCTCAGTCTCAAAGAGGAAGCGAGCCATGCGTACATCTTTTCCCTGGATGTCTTCTTTTACAGTGGATGCTTTCAGTACAGTTTCTGACTCATCTCGGATGGTATCAAGGGCCTGAGTTTCAAAGAGCCAGGTGCAGGTTTTCACATCACCTTTATGAACCTCCTTAACTTCATTTTCGTTCTTGAGCTCAGCCTTTTCATACAGTACATCCATTGGCTTGGTCTCAAACAGCCATTTGCAAGTCTTAACATCACCTTTCACTATTTCAGTTGTCTCTTTAGAAACAGACTCTTCATCTTCAATATTGCTGAAGTATTTGATGGCATCAAGAGGCTGGGTCTCAAAAAGCCATTTTGCTGTTTTTACATCACCTGATTCAACCTCTTGCTGAGTGATGCCCCTAATTACTTGGAATTTGGTTATACTTTCATCAAACTGGTCAATAGGCCGGGTTTCAAACATCCATTTACAGCTTTTGACATCCCCTTTTACAATCTCCTCACGTCGCACAGTTTTCACTTCATGATAGTGGCCAGTGCTATCTTGCATGGCATACAGTGGTGTGGCTTCAAAAAGATCCTTGTTTGATTTTACAGAGCCTTGTGTCACACCTTCAACTTCAATCCTTTGATTTTCATCATATTTGCTCAGATCATATGTTTCAAATATTTGTTTGTAATTTGTAACATCCACTTTTTCAATATCCTCTACATTCACTGTTCTAGTTATTTTCTTTTCTTCCTCCCTTATTTGTTCCAGAGGCTGGCTCTCAAACACCCACTTCTGGTGGCGAACATCTCCCTTTTCCTCTTCAGCTGTCATTCTTCTTTTAAGCTTTCCCACCTCTGCAAGTTCCTTCAGCTCATCTTTTGGAGCAGTTTCAAAAAAGTGTCTGGCAGATTGAACATCTCCTCCAATAATTTCCTCTGTGTTGACAGGTCTGGCATTTGAAACATCCTTTAATGTGTCCATGGGCTGAGTCTCAAACACCCAGCAATTCTTGCGCACTTCACCTTTGTACCCTTCTTCATCTGTTTGTTCAATATTGATCAATTTCATAATTTCTTTCTTTTCCTCTCTAATATCTTCAAGTTTCTGGTTCTCAAAAAGCCACTTCTGGTATCTCACATCACCTTTCTCTTCTTCAGATGTCACTGTTTTCTTCAACCTGTCCACTTGACCTTCCTCATTTTGAATGCTTTCTAGAGGCTTTTCAAGTGCCCATCTCTGGTGTCTTAAATCCCCTTTCTCCTCCTCAGATGCTACCCTTTTCTTTAGTTTCCCCACCTCTGGTAATTCTTTCAATTCTTCTACTGGTGCAGACTCAAACAGATGCCTTACAGATTGTACATCACCACCAATGATCTCCTCAGTGGAAACTGGTCTGGCATTTGAATAATCTTTTAGTGTGTCCATGGGCTGGGTCTCAAACACCATACAGTGCTTGCGAACATCAGCCCCAAAAATCTCCTCTTTCTGTTGCCATTGGATCTTTTCCCACTCCCTGTTTACAGAGTCAAGCTTTTTTGTCTCAAACAACCATCTCCCCCTTTTCACATCACCTTGCTTATTATCTTCCATTGAAATACTAGAGATTAGTCTGACCTGAGAAAGGTCTTCGCTAATCTTGTCAAGGGGCTGTGTCTCAAAAAGCCACCGTGACGTTTTGACGTCGCCTTTCTCTGTCTCTTCTCTGCGGACAGAAGTAATTTCCACTACTTCACCTGAGTGCTCCCTTAACACACACATACACTGAGTCTCAAACATCCAGATGATTATCTTCACATCAGCTTTGATCTCTTCCATGACAGACTTCAAACTAAGAAGATGCTTTTCATCCATTGTTTCAGTGTCCCCCAGAGAATCCATCTCCTGGTTTTCAAACATATACCGCATAGATTTCACATTACCCCTTGTTGCCTCTTGTGTAAAGACAACTTCTTTAGTTTGGTCATCATCACCATGCATCTTATTCAGAGAGTCCATTGGCTTTGTTTCAAACAGCCATGCTGCTGCACGAACATCTTTTTTGCCCACTTCATTATAAGAAAGCTTTTTTGCAGCACAACTTATATCTGTTCTTAAGATATCCATGGGTTGAGTCTCAAACATCAAAGCAGTATTCCTCACATCACCTCCAGCTATGATTTCCTGTTGAACTATATTTCTGCAGCCCTCATCATCATCTGAAGTGTCCTTAATGCTGTCCAGAGGTTTGTTCTCAAACATCCACCGCATGGACTGCACTTCCCCTCTGAGGATCTCATCCCATTCCAGATATTCTCTTTCCGGGCTCCTGTTAGGGCTGCTCTCACTATGCTCAAAATGGTATGCAGCCTCCTGCACATCCCCTACCACCTCCTCATCCTCGTCCATCTCATTAACCTCATTATAGAAATCTCGCTCCAAGTCTTTCCTGACATCAGGGTGAATGTGCTTGCACAAACGCTTCAGTTCCAATAGTTCTCTCTGTTTAAAGTATTGTTCTTTGTTGAAGGTTTCTTTTACTGTGTGTGTTGGTTCAGGGGGTTCTGGGAAACATGTGTCCTCAGAAGGCTCCTCCAGTAAGTCTGGAGGTGGAGGAGGCAGATAATCCAAGTCCTCATCATCAATAGGAGGCACAAATCCTGGGTATCCTCCTTCAGCTCCTGTAGCTCCTAATGTATCTTTTGATGTTCTAGATATCTCACCCTGGAAGGCTTTGTGGGATATGCTAACGTCTGAAGCCCATTGTGAATGACCGATGTCACGTTCAATCTTTTTTAGAAGAGAAAATTTGATTGTATCATTCAGCAGCGCTGTCTGAGTGAACTTTTATCTTAGGAGAAATCATAACATGTGACATTCAACTATAACAACTTAACATTATTTTGGAATTGGGTATTGAAAGCTGATCAGCTTATTTCAGAATCCCTTTTACAGATAAAAATGGGTATTTTCATAATTGATAAAGATTGAGCATTTACATAAAGGATAAATAAATGCAGGAAAATTATGCTAAAAGAAGTTAAACAAGTACTTTAATACACTACCATTCAAAAGTTGGGATCACTTTCCATACTAAACATTTCTGTTATTTTTAAATACAATGTCCATTTAATTTTTACAAACTATTTGTCATGTTTTATTCAATACTGCAAGAACATTATGAACAAGAAGTTATTAAATGATTTAAAGAATATACTGTATATCAAGATATCTGCCTTGAGATTTGAACTCCACTTTTGAAATGTGATGAATTATGGATATTCATTGCATTATACATTCATTTTGTAGCATTCTCAGCTATTTCAGAATTGGCTACTGCTTCGTTCATCCTTCTGGACACATCTAAAAAAATTCATTTTTATTTAGTTTTCTACTGTCGTACTAATATACACAGTATCATATCATATCAGATTTACATTAGAAACGCACACACACACACACACACACACACACACACATACACACACACACGCTTGAAAGTTAGTGAACCCTTTCAAATTTTCTATATTTCTGCATAAATGTGACACCGCCAGGGAAAACCAGGCCAAAGTCACTGGGCAACTTATTGAGATATTGTGTCACTCACATTAGCGACAAAACTTCTCAGATATCTGTCGTAGTACATATTTTAATCAAAAACAAAACTTAAATTCACAAAAAAAGTTGTTTTGAAAAAAACAAATTTTGAAAAAAAGAATGACTTTGACCTGGTTTTCCCTGGCAGTGTCACAAAAATGATCTAAAACATCATCAGATATTAAAGTCTTAAAAGTAGATAAAGAGAACCCAGTTAAACAAACAAGACAAACATTTTATACTTTCTCATTTATTTATTGAGGAAAATGATCCAGTGAAAATGATCCACTATATATATATATATATATATATATATATATATATGCACTAATTCCAAACTATTGAACACTAAACTAAACTTTCAAATGGTAGTGTACATTCAGTACCAGCAGATATACCACACTCATGGCCCTGAAAGAGGATGCTACACGCACATTAAATAAGCATATTCCATGTGTTTTGCAATATGTATTTATGAAAGATCACAAAAGCAAGTTTGACTGGAAAATTATCACCATAAAGTGCCATTACCTTAATTTTTTTACTTGGAGCAGCTTCTTCAATTGTTTTTTCGAAGTGCTGGGCCAGTTCCTTTGTTGAGAGTTTTGGATAGTACTCTTCTTCTTCTGCAATCATTTAGATGATTTAGATGATTTAGGATACTCTGAATGCAAATTACTGCAGTAAAACTACATTTAAGGACAGTGAAATGAGCTTATAAATGACAGAGATGACAATCTCACCACCGTGATGATTCTGAACACTTGAAACCTGTGAAGAAAGGCAATTATGAACGAGATGAAAAGTTAAATTCAAATATAAACCCCAAGCAAAAAGTCACTATTTGAGTCCCAAATTTACATGTGAACTGTGTTTCCACGAACTTCAATGAAGCACATGAATTTTACATTACAAAGCTTTACAGCCTCACCAAGTTGGACAGGTGCTTTGCAAATCACTAAATATCCATACAGTGTGGTTTGTTAAGCTGGAGAGTGTAATTTAAAACCAGGAAAGGTAACCTGAAGCATTAGTGTCATAAAGGTGTAACCTTAAGTCTCAAAAGGATCCCTTACAGGTTTATAGATTAAGAGTAGACAGTCACATAGAATAGAACCATTTGAAACATTAGGTAGCACTTTCATGTTCCATAATTGGATAGCAGATAGAAAAAAATAAATTACATTAAGACACTTTCAGTGCCTCAGAAATGTAAATTACAGCCCCGTGATTGCCTGTGTAGCTTCATTATGCTGCCTGTGTGGGTTAGTCATTAGAAGGGCTAGCTGAGGGGCATCTGTACCCTTTCATCCTGCTGGGCTTCTCGTCTTCTGATTCCACTCCTCACTGACATCTCAGATGAGTTTGACACTTCCTGTGTGATAGAAGATATGATATCATGAGTTTAAGAAATGAGTGGAGGAATGTACATACAAAGCTTTTTTGTTTTGTTTTGTTTTAATGTTGATCATTATAAGTTATAGCTCATGGCTTGGCTGACCAATCAAGCACAACCATGTCATGGTCAGCAAACCATTTGGTTCTGCTGGAAATCAGAATCCCCATAAAGCTTGTCAGCTCTTGAAATCCCCTGGTAGACAGCTGTATTGATGTTAGACTTGATAATTCACAATAAACCAACTTTAAACTGGTCTTTAGACACCTTGGATTCTGTTTCTCTTCACTCTTCCTCCAGATTCTAGGGCATTGATTTATAATGAAATCCAAAATTTAATGTTGATTTGGAAAGGGAGGACTTTGGACCACTGAGTAACTGTCCAGTTCTTTTTCTCCTTAGCCCAGTTAAGAATCTATGGACATTGTCTGTGGTTAAGGGGTGATTTGACATTGTTGTAGTCTGAGAGATACACAGTATTTATACTGTTTGAATATTAATTTACTCAAACTTGCACTTAAATATTTAAATCATTTGGGATTCTGGACTTATTTTCATGAGTTATAAGCCATGCTGCTCAATACTAAAATATTTGAAATGTCACTTTATGTGAAATTAATATAAATTATATAACCATTTACGTTTTTATTCAAAGTATGAGCAAATTTTTTTTTTTTTTATGAGCAAAGACGTTTTCATTATATTATCATTTTTGATGTGTGGCTATTTAACATGAGTGCCCTCATTCACACAGAAGAAACATATATACCTATTAGAAGCTAATCAACAATTATTTATGTTATTAATAATACATGTTTTAGGTCCACTGAAGTAATATGAATACCTCTGTAATAAATAAAACACACAAAGTCCTCCTAAGACAGTCCACTCAACCGATACTTGTAGATCATCTCAGGCAGGATTAATTCATGATCAAACTATTTGTGTCAAATTGTTTGCGATTTGGAGAAGATTCTTTAATAATGATTTTGTGTATTACTGTATAATTACATTTTAATGTATTATTATATTATTGGCTTGTATTCAATGTATTATTTGTGATATGAGCAGTCTTTTAAACTTGAAATTGAATGCCACCTGAATTAACACTAAGCTGCTATCCACTGCAGAACAATGCACCAATACATCCAACAGGTTGTCACCCACACACCTAAGTATACATTTTTATCAACTGCAAAAGAGTAGCTCTTCATGCTTAGAGCAAAAACATCAACACAAGCTGTGCTGAAATTCACACATTTCAAGCTGAAATCCCACATCACTTTAGCTCCTGTTGTTGCATTTGTAAAATAATGTGAGAGAGCTCTCCAGCCTTCCACTTTTGTTCAGTATTCAGCCTCATCTTTTCTCCGCCGCTGCATCAGTCCCTGCAGGGGGAACGAGGCATGCAGGCAGAGGCAGTGGTATGGATGGATGGGCTGGATTGGATTCGGATTGGCAGGCTAGGATTATACAGGCTTTAGCTTCAATGGATCTACTTTTCCATTCTTTCTCTCACTGCTAGTCATCTACTATTCATTCAGATGCAGTTAGCATTTGTGAATACTGAAAATTTGCAATAAAGTTTCAGTTTAAACCTGTTAACATTCCTGAATGTCCATATTCAAGGATTACTATTTGCAAAATAGAAAAGTATTTAAAAAGTTGTAGTTAAATTTAAGATTTGCATGTAGTCTGCAATAGTTAAGGGTGAAATTATGGTTTGAATTTTAATTTACTCTAAAAAATAAGGATATTGTGAAAAAGTTCATAGTAGTTTCATTCATAATTTCATTCTAAAAGGTGCACTTTTGCATCATATTTTTTATATTCATTACATATAAAGTAACATATTTTAAGCCTTTTTTTGTTTTAATGTTGATACTGTTTGAATAGTTTACTCAAAATTAAATATTCTAATAATTTGAAATTCTGGATTTCTGTTTTTCATGAGATATAAGTCATGCTTATCAACATTAAAACAAAAAAGTCTTTAAATATCACATCAGTTGTAATGAATATAAAATTACAATTTACCTTTTTGAATTAAATCATGATTAACAGGGAATTTTTTTTTAATCTATGTTTTATATGGCACTGTACTGGTTTAGGTGCTGATATCAGTTTCTGAACAAAACCCAGACTACCTTCATGCTGTTGGAACTGCACCAATTACCTGCACTGATCTGTACGTGTGGTGAAACTGTGTGGCTGTGTGATTGGATGAAATATTTTCACTCTCAAACTGTCGTCTTATGCTGGCCAGTCCTCCAGGCAGGGAGCAAACCTCAGCTTCCTCCAGGACCTAACAAAGTAGAGAGAGAGAGAGATAGAGAGACAGAGAGAGAGAGAGAGAGAGAGAAAGAGAGAGAGAGAGAGAGAGAGAGAGAGGAGTCACATTAGCACTGAAGCACTGACACTTCAGCACAACTCATAAGCTTTACAAATGTTTTTAATATCATCACAACATCGTGCTGCAGGTGTGAATACACTCTTTTTCCCATCCATTATTCTTCCTCCACACGTTCCTTAGCATTAGATTATCCCCTTACTATTCATTCACTGTCACACAAGCTGAAAATGTCTACATACACTCACTGTCCACTTCATTACGTACACATAACTTGTATCTACATTTTATCAGCTCCACTGACCATAGAGGTGCACTTTAACTCTAAAATAACAGACTGGAGGCCATCTGTTTTTCTGTCTTATTTCACGTTGTTCTTCAGTGGTCAAGACCTCTACAGAGCAGGTATTATTTGGGTGGTGGATCATTCTCAGCATTGCATTGACAGTGATGTGGGGGAGGTATGTTAGTGTATGTTGTGAGTGAATCAGACACAGTAGAGCTGCTGCAGATTTTAAAAACTAGACATGTTAACTCTCTATCCACTCTATTTGATAAATCTATCTTGTAGATGTAAAGTCAGAGATAGTAGCTCATCTGTTCCCCCATGTTTTGTTTTGGCTTTATAGTTTTAGTTGGTGCACTATTGTCAGTCCAGCAGTGACTCTGAGGTGTTTAAAAACATCAGCAGCTCTGCTGTGTCTAATACCAGCACAACACACACTAACACACCATCACCACGTCAGTGTCACTGTAGTGCTGAGAATAATCCACCACCTAAACAATACCTGCTCTGTGGTGGCTTTGTGTTGGTCCTGATCACTGAAGAACAGGTGAAAGGAGGTTCACAAAGTATACAGAGAAACAGATGGACTACAGTCTGTAATTGTAGAACTACAAAGTGCACCTATACGGTCAACAGAGCTGATAAAATGGACAATGAGTGTAGATAAAAGCTATGTGAACCTAATAAAGTGGCCAGTGAGTGTATATATTGAGTGAAATAGTATAATTACAGTAATATATCATTTTCAATACTTATATTGCAGAAGGCTGCATATGCAAATGACTCATTTTAATAACCAAATGTTTTTACATTATTGTGTGCCTTAATCATTTTGACCAATCACAGGTTTGTTAATATTCTGATTAATCAAAAATATTCATGGAATCCAATGGCTTTTTATCACATTAATGATTCAGCAATGCATTTTTAATCATATGCAAAGCTTATCACAATTGCAATTTGGAGCCATAGAGTCACCATATTAACTCTGAAGCCTTTGTAACCATACTTTTCACAAGAACAAACAACTGCATACAACACACTGTTTATTCAGCCCAGCAGTGAATTGACAGGTAGCAGGGATGAAGGTTATCAGTGTGAGGAATAACCTGTAGGGGGCAGAGCTGGCCTGTAGTGCTGTCTAGCATAACTATTATGAGTAACCTATTGGTCAGAGAGGGGGGAAGGATTAGGAGAGGGACAGAGAGTGAGTATGAGTGTCGGGTTTCTGTGGAGAGCTGCTGAACTCATATTTGGCAGCTTTCATCACCACCCGCAAACCATGACAAAGCCGTCAGCCCCAGCCACAACAATGACATCACAGTACTCTTTCGGACTGGCCTCATTCTGGCCTGGGTTTGGTGGTCTACAAGCTTTAGAACATATGTCTGTCCCTGCAATGTCACAGGAAAATGGTAATAGGGCCAAATGAATTTGGCCAAAAGGGAAAACATTCTAGAGCACACAGTATATCTGCCAACAATAACACATTAACAAGTTTGTTGGGATTTTGCCCATGAAAAAGAGTTCATGGAAATAATTTATCTTTGACCTGCATATTAATTTAAAACCTGTTAATTCTCCCAGCATACTCTCTCTCTCTCTCTCTCTCTCTCTCTCTCTCTCTCTCTCTCTCTCTCTCTCTCTCTCTCTTTCTCTCTGTCTCACTCTCTCTCTCGCTCTCTCTCTCTCTCTCTCTCTGTCAGCAAAGGTGAAATCAAAAACACTTCAGCTTCCTTTGTAGCTGCATTTGCATGACTTACCGCATAAATCAATGAGCTGGAAATTGTATCTTACAACAAATGAAAGGAAACAATACCCCTTTAAAACAGTATAAAATCAGAACATGAATACCAACTACCCTAAGTGACCATTCTTTACAGTCTTTTATATATTCACAAGCAGACTACTTCCTCCCCCTCTGCATGGCTGTCAGTCTGTTGACACAGTAGTACAGCATATGATTACTGCAAAAACAGTCATTTGAAACTATGGTATCCATGTTGTTTGAATATAATTTTATGCTGTACAAGTGCAAAAAAAATTGATAGAGAAAGAAAGATTGTACCTTATACAATATGATGAGTGACAAAGCAATGGAAAGTATCAGAAAAAAATAGTCTTTAAAATTTCTGCAGAAAATTACCTGGAATGTGTTCCCAGACTTCACTTAACCAAAATATGAATAAATGCACATTATCACATGTGACAATGTATTAAGTGATAACAGACAAGTTTGAAGCACAATTATAAAAAAAAAAGTCACTAGTCAATGTGTTCAGATGTCAACCAATAGTGTACTGTATATTCTGTATGATTTAAATATGATTTAATGTGTTTGTGTCAATGTAGGCTGACGTACCCCGCTGGAGAGGTCTGGTGCATCCTGGTTGGAGACTGCAGCCTGGTACATGGCCATGTGGTTTTTAAGAGGGATGGAATCAGAATGAGGCCTGCTCCCCTGCTGCTCTGACCCCTCACGATGACCAGTTCTGGACACCACCACACTGCCCGCAGCTATACATACAATAAAAAATAACACACTTAAGAGGAATAGAGCACACAGAGACAGCCAGCACATAACTACACATTACATGTAATGTAAATGAACCCTTTCATGAATGGAGGTCAGTTATGGACAACTGTTAACTGTTATACTTGCATGAAACCCTCTTTACTAAAAAAAAAACACCAAATTATCAGTAATTGCAATTGCAACAAAACATAGTAAACAAAAATGGCTGAGAATGAAAAGAGAATTTGGGACAACATTTGAAAAACATTTTGGAGAAAAGTCTGATAGATATTTGTATGAAAAGGTTACGGCATTAAACTATATTTATTTATTCATATTAAACTAGTCTTTGCTTTAGTCGTATTGTCTTGACTATGCTGGTTTTACTTGATTTATGTTGTCTTCTGAACTCATCAAAGCATGATTCAATGGATTTCTGTTCTGATGTGGTGCTTTATGATCTTCAATATACTGCATATGGTACTATGCTACTGCAAATGGTACTAACATAAAACATGATGATAATATTTGCACAATTACCAAATGGGTTCGTTAGGACTTTAATTGTGCTATTTGTTAAACAATAGTGGAACACTCATTCCATAACAAATTACAACTAGCTAATGACCATACAGTTACATAATATCCTGCACTGTGTAATCTGGAAAATTGCTTGAGCAATGAAAAACAGAACTAAAAAATAACTAACCACCGTACAAGGAGCGTCATATTCTTAGATGGGTCTTGAATGTGTTTCTTATGATATGCATTCATTAAATGTCACTGTTAGGAGTGAAAGGCATATGAATGTTTACCTGGGCAATAGTCCATTGACTTTTTTAACCTGAACCACAAGGTGCAGAAGCTAAAACTAGCTCAGACAGCAGTCTTCATCAGCCATGTTTTACCAGATCACCTGCTACCTCTGCGTTGTTAAAAGATGAAGTCACTCTGTTACTCTATCCAGTCTATACATAGCCAGGATGTTATTTATACAGGATTGAAAAGGAAGCTCAATGAATGAACACTATCCCTGTATACAGGAGTATCATTTAAATCAAGTGCCCACATGTCTCACTGGCAGTCCAATTAAACAGTACAATATGGATTTATGTTTCGCTGCCTGTTGTAAAACGTTAAGATAATGAGCTGCTGAAAGTGCCAACATTGCGTACCTACGAGGATGAATTCACACACAAAAACACACTTACAGCTTACTCATTACCTGAGGAGTGTGAGCCAGTCTGTTTACATCTGGTCTTTCATAGTGCAAAACAGTGCAAAAGAAACAGGGTTCATTTGTGATAATGTGAGCATCATCACAAGAGCCAATGTCTGACATCTTGAGTAATTAAGGTGTCAGTATACAACATTTGTTTATGACCTGTCATGGGTATAAAACAACTGAGTTCATGTAATTCTATCATAATCGCAAAGCAATGGCACTGTTTACTTTTGCACACGGTATATATTCAGCATTGATCCCGGCATAATTGTGTTCCAGCACTGAAAATCTTGAAAGGAATCAGCCATGCACTAAAATAAACTAGTCAACCACTAAAACAAGAAACAACAAACCTAATTAAAATAAATCATCATGGCATGGGTGAGAAGACAAAATACTTGAATATTTTAAACAGCACTGCTTTCATTTCCAGCATAAAAAAGATGGCAGTGCCGACAACAGGACATGTAAAAAACACCCAGTCGCACTTAACCAGCATGTAATGAAAAGGTTCAAATGATATTAAGTCATTATTAGTGACATGTTAAAAGCAATGCATAATTAGCTTGCTGCACTATTAATAATGAAGTTTCTCTAAGATTGGACTCTTTAAGTGGCCACTTTATCCAAATCTTTTCTCATGTGTATAAGCACACATATTCTTAGAAGTGCATATTATGAATTAAAGCCTGAGTGGATATTGACTAAATGTGTTTCAATCAGAACTAATCTAATTAAATACCAATCTTCCGTGCATTACAGACATTGCTTGTACTAACCACAATAGCATGCTGAGACTAAATTAAGTACAGAGAAAAACTTTTAATAGCCTCATAACAAATGTTCAATTAGTTCTCTCAACACGTCACAAACAATGACAACAAAGATGAACAAAACTAAAAAGCTAAACTCATGATAGATACATTCACTATCCCTGTTCTTAAATGACACAAAAAGCACAAATATAAGATCCACCTAGCCACCCTTATGTGTGACATTGTTTTGGAAGTCTTATTTTCTTTTTAAGATTACTGGAACTCTACTTGGGGATTGCAACAGAGTTACATCACGCTTATTCTGTGCGACACAAATAAGGGCTTGATGAGTCCTTGAAAATAGCTCTCTAAAGTGAGCACACAATTCTTAAATACAGAGTACACAGGATTTGAATCACATGATACGCTGTTGGGAGTCTTGTTGGTAGAATATGGCCTCCCTGGGCTTAGCCTGGTCTCTGACCCTATTTTAGCCCCAGTGGAATGGGGGGCATGTTAGCGTAAACCAATCAAGCTGTCATGAGGAATGAGCCTAGCACACAGCCTGCCCTGGAATACGTGTGGTTACTGCTACTTGCATGCCTTAAATGCCTACTGTACGCCATTGAGAGTGATATTTGTTGAGAAAGCTTGATCTTGGTCTCTGATGGAGGCTTGTTCTGCAGTGCTCTTGGTGGTCCAGAGCCATCAACATGTGACCTGAAAAGGGCTAATGGGTTGAAACATCTTTACAGTTCTGGGCTATCTTGTGACGAGTTATGTTCGGTTGAGAGCTCGCATGACACGAAAGTGAAATAACCCAGGCGCCAAGTACTTGCAAAAAATAAATCAACTTTATTTTAAACTAGCATGGCTAGAAGGGTCGGATTTCCTGAGGAGAGTCGCAGCAAGAGACCCTGACAGAGGTTAAAACTGAAAGTCTGCTTAACTGAACATGCAGTTTTAAATACCGCTCAGTAAATACCACTTAAGTAAAAGGAATGGCATTAACATCACAAGATGCTTATAGTGTATGGGTCTAAATGAAGAGTTGGCTAATCCAATGATAACTGTACAAGAGATGTAAAAACTTACTTAAGGGAAGTCAGTGGAATCAGATATTTATCATTTAGGCCATTTCTTTTGGTCCAGTCATCATGAAATGACATTCAATGTAAGGAGTAAAAAGACATGTCAGGAACTAAAAAATGACAAAAATTGAGATGTCTGATTTCTTCAAATATTGGTGCTGATCTTTGCTCATCTGAGAGCATGACGCTCAAATATTCACATTTCACAAGATACAGTTGCTTCCATCTTGCAGCTGCGATATTGCTAAAAGGTAAAGTTTGCATAAGACACAGGCCAAGGACAGAATAAACACATAGATCATTTTAAACCCAAGTAAAGGACACAAATTCTGACTGATGGCTGCACCACAAAGCTCACTGACGTTACATAGCTTTATTCACTTCTACACTGTACAACTCATCATGACATCCATAAACTTTACATGGGTCAAAAGATTGAACTTGTAATTTAACAAAATACTATGCAGATTATGAGTCTACCAATGAGCATAATGAGGACATGGTGGACTAATAATGAGCTAATAAGGAGCTCGGGTGAACATCATGGTGTTAATGTTTCTAGCACCAAAATCATATATGATTATCAAAAACCTACATCTCCATCTTTATTATTTTCCAGTTTCTGACTGAATGCCTGTTGGCCTTTACATTCTGTGTAAATTTTATGATGACTGGACGAAAATGAAATTGCCCAAAATATCTGGCTCCACTCACCTCCATTATTCTTTTTCCATCTTTTGTAAAGTTATAATTTTTGAAGATATTGGTTTTTGCAAACAAACTCATAAATACATATAGATTTTGTGTGAATTTAAAAAGTGAAGTATATTAACTGTTAGGGAACTGCTGAATGTTTAATTCTATCTATTGAAAACACAAGTAAACCTCTCCACAGCGCTAGATAAGGGAGCAATGCATCACCTCCCACTGGACATTCCAGACCACAAAAGAACGCACCTCAATCGATAAACACTTTGCTTAATAACATAACTTCTTCTCCAAACAGCTACACCAAAGAATCCTTGCTAACCTGGAAGTAAAAAATGTTGTTTTCATTGCTGCTTATTATAGCAGTCGGGTCTGAACACAAATGGATGTGTGAGGATCCTCACTCACCAAATGTGTGCAGCTCTGGCTCTGATGGAGGAGGGTAAGGTGCGATAGAACTCCACAAATTTGCCCTGTAGTGCCTCGGCCTGGCCTGCAGGTCGCCAGATGATCTGTGTGGTGGTGGAGACCAGCTCCTCCAGCAGCCTCACTGTGTTAACTTGATGTGCTGAGGGACAGCTGGTTTTATTTCCAAACCCTCCTCTCCCTCCCAGTCCTGCATACTGCCACCAAGTCTTTTTTTAGAGGCTTTCATGCCTTCCAAGTTGAGTTCCAGAAATCCACATCCCTGGACTTCCTGAAGCCTCAGCATGCCCCTCCTTTCTCTAATAAATCACCACTCAGAATTTTGTCATTATGCTTTTGTCAGGAAATAAAACGCAACATGCTGTGATTATTGAGGACTTTGACTCTATACTGAAAATGTATTTATTGACTTAACAACATCAATTCATTATTCTTAAGTAAAATCAAAGATGACGCTGATGTTGATGACCATTATTTCAGTCTCGTCATGTACTCCTGAACTCTAAATTGCAATTCGAGAGACACTTGCTCACTTCTTTAGCACAGGAGAGAGTCTAGCTACATCTGAAGAGTTCTTTTATGTTTGTTTTTTATCTCTAGGTGTCAATACCAGAGCATAAAGCATAGAGCTGCACTGGCCTGAAACAGAACTCAAAGACTAACCAGATGCTGAAATGCAGAGCATGGGACAGTACACAGCAGGTCAGGCGTAAGAGAGCTATGGGTTTAGGGTATTTAAATTGGGTCACTGCTGGAATGGAGGAGCTTGTGGTGTAGCCGAGACATCTGGGACCCAGAGAGTGAGAGAGAGAGAGAGAGAGAGAGAGAGAGTCTGTTGTCCGTTGTCCTTTCAGTCTCAGCTGGACTCCAGGCAGCCTAGACTATCCCCTTCAGTCCTCAAAGAAGAGGAATGAGGCTGCATGAGTCAGTGGGTAATGCAGTAGGATCTAGCAGTCTAGCAACAAGGTAAATGACACCACTCCACTCCTTCCCAAGCCAGGCTGTCACCTGCGCTCAGAAATAAGTCATCTTCCTACTCCACATCAACAGCAATATCAGGAAAGTCCCAGTGGAAGAAAATCCAACTAAAAAACATTGAATGCCTTCGACAGCCACTTCAGAACACCTACTAATGGAATAAAGATAATATATAAAGCTTAAAGTATATGTATTGAGCTCAACAGTTGATTAACCCAATGATTAATGATCATTACAACCCATCCTTGACCATATGAAGAAGACAAAAGTGTTGACAACAGGAAAGATGACTAACTTTACCGTCAATGGAGAAAATATTGAAGTGGTGGACAGCGTTTAAGTACTTGGATCAATTATTAACAAAAATGGATCCAACAGTCAGGAAATATCAGAAAGACTGGCACTCAGCAGAACAAGGATGAAGGAACTGGAAAAGATTTTCAGATGTAACGACATGTCTCTGCAAACAAAGACCAGAATCATCCAGACGATGGTCTTATCTGTGGTTCCTTATGGATGTGAAAGCTGGAAAATAAAAAGCAGGACACAAAGAATATTGATGCCTTTGATCTTTGGTGTTGGAGAAGTCTTTGGAGAGAACCTTGAACAGCAAAGAAAACAAATAAATGGATCTTCAACTAAACCAAACCTCACCTTTCACTAGAAGCCCAGATAACCAAACTGACTCTTATTTCTGACACATTATGAGAAGAACCAGTTGACGGTAAAAGAGGAAAAGCCAGCAACAAGATGGATGGATACAATCAGAAGAATCACAAAGACCCAAACAGAAGACATGATGCTCTGAATAAACACTATCCGTCTGTTCACCGGAAGTCAGAATCAACATGAAGGCTATTGCCTTAAGCCTAGTTCAGATAAACGCTTAACATAACCTTCCCATCAGTATGTACACCATGGGTCTGTCTCAATACCTAGTGAACTCTCTACATAAACAGCATTTTATGTCACTATATGCACGCCCGAAAAGAAGGCTGTCTCAATTCCTAAAAACTTCAAAATGCTAAGACACCATATATTAACCAAATATCAATGGAGCATCGAAATGGAAGTTATTCTGACTTTTAATTCTACTAAAATTGCTTTAAAAACTACAAGAGGCGTTTTGGCAGATTTGGAGGAAAGTGAAAGCCAGTAGGCGGCAATAAGTGACATCATTGGTGTCTAGCTAGAGCATCTCATGTATCTGTCTTATATGAAGGATGAAGGTTAGAAGGCTGACTACTTAGACATTGTCTAGTTAGACAGCTCACTACATATTGAGACAGACATTATATTTGTAATCTATAAGACTTAGAAAATCTAATAATATGCAGGTGCGGTCCGAGCCTGTTTGATGCCCTGGGCAAACAACCCCTCCAAAGTACTCAAAAAAGTCATCAATTTATGAAACCTTCCATCACAGCCCCATTTCTGCCTTTTGTTTGTGTTTACGTCTCCGCTCTCGTCTTGGCCCGTAATGTTTTATTGTTCTCACCTGAGTTTCATGATTCCCCAGCCTTGGTTCCTCATCTTGTGTTTAATTATGTTTGGTTTAAATGTTCCCTCGTGTCACATAGTCTGCATCAGTCATTGTAATGTCTTCAAGTTTAGGTTCACAGCCAAGTTATTCTACAAACCGGATTCCAAAAAAGTTGGGACACTAAACAAATTGTGAATAAAAACTGAATGCAATGATGTGGAGATGGCAAATGTCAA
>BRDA01038709.1:0-15373 GCA_036984385.1 Crenuchus spilurus
AAAAAAAAACGGTCGGGTGCTTTTTAGAGGGTCGGGCGGGGATGATCACCAATTCTTTTTTTTTACTTGGCCTTATGTCACTGATATCCAGGAAAGACTACAGAACCTCTTTTATGCAGTGTCAAATTAAAGCAGTGTGGAGGGAAGAGACAAGTCAAAAACAGTCATGTTCCAAACTGAACACTCACTCGTCACTGATTCTCATAGTTCATAAGCGTAGAAACCCACATGACCCTACTTCTCTGCCCTGATTGGTGTACAGCCCCCTGATCTGCACAGGTGCAGTGACTAGCCACCACAATATCCTTCCATCCATCCATTATCACACCCGCTTAATCCTTATCAGGGTCACGGTTAGTCCCCTACTCCCTCATTGGGCACAGGGCAGGGCATTACGCCACCACAATATCTACCACTAAATACATCTTCTAGACACATCTAAGATACTTTCTCATTATATTTGACCAGTGGTTCTCAATCCTGCTCCTGACCAGTATGTTGCCATGCTCTTCTTGCTCTCTTGCTATATTAGTTTAATTAGAATGACTTGGCACAGTTTGAGACAAAAATGCACTGATTTAAGACTGCAGTTTGCACAGTGTTAATACACATAGCCATCCTTTACTTATTAGCTACATTTGCCTCATAGCCCCAGTGCAAAACATAAGAAGCACATTTCAGACACCATGTCTTCACCGACTATATGTGAAGCAAGGGGACAACTATTGGAATATGTATTACAAATCAAATGATCACTTTAACTAAGCATTAGGCCATCATTCATCCAGTTGTGTTGTTTTAGCCAGTGAAGTGACAGCCCTCGTGCTGCCCCTAATGTCAGAGCCACACGGCTAAACAAAACACATCCTGTCCTCTCAGCAAAACAGCCCCTCAGTCTCTGCAGACCTCTAACATGACCTGTCTAATTCCCCCCCCCGAGCCTGCGCTTCAGTGCTGGATTCAGGATGATCATGGTCCACTCTACACAGCAGTCTAAACAAATTGAGACAGTTTCCAAATGAATGAACAAAACCCTCTCATGCTTTTAAACACACTGTACCGAAAAAATACAGCACAACCTGCTTTAAATATGCACTTCTTTCTCCATTCCCTCCAAAAGCTGACAGACTATATTAACTTCAGAGACAAACAAGAAGGAAACCTCTGGCCTTCTTAGGAATGCACAGCCATGTAGACAAAACCTCTCAGTAACATGGTAAAACACATCAGTCTTCATCTCAACAAACTTGCACTCAGCTGCAGCTTCCTCTTAAAGGAGCAGTTTATTCAATTTCCCTCTTACCCCAAATACAGCCAAGTAACCATTTTCTAATTTTTAATACATAAGCAAAGGAAATACGGATGTTTTCAAAACATACTGATATAATTTTAAATGTATATTATACACACAATGGAGAACTAATTAACTAATTAAAATAAGTGCCGATTTTGCAAGTTTTTCCACCTACAAATAATGGAGAAGTCTGTAATATTTATTGTAGGTACAAAAAAATCCAAACAATCACAATGTATGATTTTTAAATAATTTGCATTTTATTGCATGAAACAAGTATTTGATCACATAACAACCAGCAAGAGTTCTGGCTCTCACAGTTTCAATCATTATTTTTTTAGTTTCTGTCTTTCACAGTTGAAGTGTACCTGTGATAAAAATTACAGACCTCTCCATTCTTTGTAGGTCGGAAAACTTGCAAAATCGGCAGTGTATCAAATACTTATTTGCCCTTCTATATATGTACAGTACCAATCAAACATTTGGACACACCTTCTGGACATTTGGACATAAAAATGTTCTGTATTGTAGATTAATACTAAAGTCATCTAAACTATGAATAAACACATCTGTAATTATTTAGTAAACAAACAAGTAAACAAACCAGAATATGTTTATATTTGACATTCTTCACAGTAGGCACCTCTTGCTTAGAAGCAGCTTTCTTGGCATTTTCTCAGTCAGTTTTATGAGGTAGTCACCTGGAATGACTTTCAGTTAACAGCTGTGTCTTGTCAAGAGCTCATGACTTGCATTTTTTGCCTCTTAATGTGTTTGAGACATCGGTTGTGTGTCTACTTTGAAGTAAAATCTAAAACATATTTTGGTTTGTTTATCACTTTTAAGTTTACTACATGATGCCTTATATGTTCACTCACAGTCTGATGACAGTGTTTATTTACAGTGTAGGACAAATAAATAAAAACATTGAATGAGAAGGTGTGTCCAAACATCTGACTGGTACTGTGTATATATAATATACATTTAACAATCAAAATGATTGGTTTCCACAAAATCATGGACCCACAAAATGCTTTCCACCCCAAAATCAATTAATCAATTAATTTCACTTCATTTCAACACTATAATATCATTTTTAGAACATTACATCATCTAGTGAAATCTAAGAAGAAAAGGGGCTTGAAATTATGCATTAAGGCAAATGGTCTGGTGTGATGGTTAACTGACCATGGGGCCTCAGGGGAAAACAACCTGCCCTGGTCACAAATAGCTGACCAAGCAAGCAAAGTCAAGTATGCACAAAATTTTAACGATGCAGAGATTGTCCTCAACCAAAGTACACAACCCTGACTTTCCTCTGAACTACACATATCTCGTAATGTACACTCCACAGATTACCATAAGACTCAAATTCTAGAGAGCAACAGCAACAGTTCAGTGATTGCATTCAGTAAGTTCTAGCAAACCACCGAATTTCCACAGAACAAAACCTTAAAATGAACCTTAACACTAAAGACATCTGCAAGAAACATCTTCACTTCTATGTTTTAAATCATTGTCATAGTATTATATAATTATTCTAAGTAGGATATTTGGTAATGGAGGAAAAACAACCAATTATTACAAAAAACTCAAGAAGGTAATAAGGCAACATTAACTCAACCAGAGTTTGGAAACCATCATTAAAGTTAGTTTTAAATGCTCACCTTATCAACTCCACCCATTAAAACTAAAATTATTAGATTACAAAAATACTTAAGTACATATTTTTAATAGTGCTTGTGCAGCAAACCAAACAGAGAGAAATGTGAAAAAACCTGCATTTTTATTTATTTTTGTTATATTTTCAAATTTTTCCTTTTTTTTAATTTTTTTATTTTGTATATTAACTTTCCCTCTGATTACTTACCAAATATAACTACCACTCAATCCTGTGATCAGATTGGTAATTGTCTAAATTGTTATAAATTACTTTGTTTGTGTACTCTGTGCTATTTATTAAATATATGACTTTAGTATTTTTGATATTTAAAAAAGATTTGATCCAAAATTAAGATGATAAGATGATGCAACAAAAATATTAAGAATAAACCAATAAGATATTTCAGAGTCAAGTAAATGACTTGATTGGACTTGCAGGACAAACATGACCTTCCAATAAAGGGTCAAGTGAAGAGCCTCTGCTCTGACATCTCTGATGTAGTTTCTGGCTTGTGCATTGTTTGGATTTGTGTGTAAGTGTTCTTCCACTGCCTATCCCTCCTGAGACCAGCATAGTATTCCTCATATTTTTCCATGTTTCACAGCAGGATTAAACACATCCCCCATTGCTGGACCTGCTGTTCTAAAATTCTGAGAAATTCCACAACAAATCACGACTTCAGCTCGACTGGAGTTCTAGAATTCAAAGAGCTCTTGGACTCCATGTGGGTCAACTGTAGTGTAGCTACACTACAGTTGACCCACATGGAGTCCAAGAGCTCTTTGAATTCTAGAACTCCAGTCGAGCTGAAGTCGTGATTTGTTGTGGAATTTCTCAGAATTTTAGAACATGCAGTCAAGAGTTATGACTCCCAGATTCCACGACTGTTTTGATAGACGTGCAGTCTGCTCCTCTGTCCTTGAGCCAAAGACAGCTCCACTTCTGATAACCCATCAGCCAGCTGCTAAAGTTCATGCCAAAGAAGCCTATAAAACTAACTTCAACCTTTAGGCTGGCTTTACATGGTGCAACTTCTGTTGTGTGAAATATACATTAAACTAAATTGCAATTCAACTGCAAAATGTAAAGCTTCATTAACTGTGAAGTTGCATGTAAATATGCTGCATGCAACTCACAGCATGGGGATGTCACTAGACATGGGGATGTCAACGGACAAAGGGAAGTCACAGGACAAGGAAACATCACTGGACAAACTGATTCCTAAGGGTTAAACTAAGACAACTCATCTGAAATAACTTCTGATAATTGTTTACAACAGAGTATTTTCCCACAGCTACAGAATAAAATGTGTGAAAAACCTTCAGTTGGCTCCACCAAAGCCAGCAAAAATCTTAAAAATGATCGTTTCATGGCTATAGTCTGGGGTTGTGAAAGTTCTCAGTACATTATTTACACTCCAAAACAGGTTTGCATTTGAAAAAGGCAAAGCAATACTGAGTTTCTTCCTATTTCTGTTTGATTTCTGTACATTTGCAGTGCTTGACATAATATCACTGTGTTATGGGCTTTGAGAAAAGGTTTAATTTTACATGCCAATTTGTATAATGACGAGGGGATGTACACTGGACTTGGGGTGTCAATGGACAAGGGGGTGTCAATGGACAAGGGGATATCAGTGGAGAAGGGAAAGTCACTGGACAAGTGGAAGTCACTGGACAAGAGGAAATCACTAGACAAGGACAAGTGGGTGTCAATGGACAAAGACAAGTGGGTGTCAACTGACAAGGGAAAATCCTTTATAAAGGGAATGTCCCTAGACTAGGGGAAGTCACTGAACAAGGTGAAGTCAATGGGCAAAGTGACATTACTGCACAAAGGGATGTCATTTAAATATTTAAAGTAGCGGAAAACAAAACTACACTTTCTTTCTATTCTCCACTTTTACAGTTTATCGGGAAGCCTCACTATTTTCCTGCAGTCTAAGCCAATGTAGCCGATTGGACATCACTTCTCTCTATGCTACACACTCTGGGAACATTACATACTGTGCAAGAATCAATAACACTGTTGACCATTTTTAAAAGATTTCTTTCAATGACCATTTAACCTATAAACCCCCTCCCTTTCACACACACACACACACACACACACACACACACACACACACACACACACACACACACACACACACACACACACACACACGTGTATGTGCTAAGTGACAACAGATGCTCAGACAGAGGGGCGTGTGTATGTTCTGTACTGCATTCCAGTCCAGGGTAGTCTGACTGACCCAGTGCTCCAAAACAAGTCATGCGAGCTGTGTATGAGTGTGTGTATATGAGTGTGTGTGTATATGTGTGCCTGTCCCCTGAGAGGTGGACTGCCCCTGCTTAAACACACGACTCAGTCCGCAAATAACTCACTGGCCCAGACCAGGTCAGCTTACATTTGCAGAGTCGTTTGTATCAGACATCTCAAAGTCTACATCTCAATCCAGCGGTATGGACTATATTCTTAAACTATAATATTTAAACATGCATCTGCAGAAAATAATATGCAAATCCAGTGAAGTTAGCACTTGGATGCGAGACCTCAAGGAAAAGCTTACATGTCTACTGGATGAGGTGTTGGTGGGGTCAACAGTGGGCACAGTTCCTGTGTCATGTGTGGATCCCAATGCTCCAAACGAAGTGATGGGGACACTGTATTCTGTCCGACAGATGACATGTAAAACTGAAGTCCTGATCCTCTGAGGAAAAAGAGCCTTTATTTCCTCTAAAAGTGTAGGACTGGTATGTCCTGGCTAAATTTCTCACTTCTATAAACTGTCTTAGTTGCTCCTCATCTCTCTGTCTAATAGCTAATGTATGGTCAGTGTTCTGGTGTGGACTGGCTGCCATAGCATCATACGAGTGGATGCTGCACACTGGTAGTGGATGAGGTGATTCTTAAATGTCAAAGTACTTTGGAGTGTCTAGAAAAGCACTATAAAATGTAACAGTAAGTACAATACAGTGGAGCATCAGTTCCCGTTTGCCCTGGTTATCGTACAATTCCTTCATCGATGACTTTTTTGGGGAAGTTTTGTCTCAGTTTTTGTTCACCCAGTTTTTGACACCATGCCCACATAACTGACAGCTAATCTTCGCGAAAACATAGCACCCACACACATTTGTCATTTCTTCTGGTTTTGTTTCTTGTAGTTTCCCTGGCTCTGTTTCTCATTGTTAATGATAAAAACAATCTAAAACAGACTAAAGTGATGGCGTGCCCACCCTAACAAAGGTGCGAAAACAAATAGCGACCAACAACCCACAAGAATGGGTATACAAAACAAAGGCTCTGGCTGGACCAAACCGGCACACTGTAAAACAGAGCGTAAACCCATAAGAGTGATGTTAAATGTTCATTTATCCATCGGGAAGCAGCTACCCAAGTAGAGAGCATTTTTAGGCAGCATATGCATTCTCCCAAGAAAGAGGCTGTCCAATTTGGAAGGCAGCAAAAATCACTTGTCTTCTAAGATACCTTATTTTGACTGAATATTAAGGCACCATCAGATGTATCCTTCCCAGTGAAGGCAATCTCATAATATGTTCAACAGTTGACAGCTTGATTGTAAAAAAAACATGGCAGAAGAAGCAGCAACAAACTTTTAACATTTGTCGGTAATACCTGTGTGTAAATGTGGCTATATCTCCTTAAACTGATACAATCAATGAGAAAAAACTGGCTAGTACATGATCTATGTGGGATCTGAGCTGAAATATATGCACTGTACAAGCTGAGCTGCACTAAGATCTTAACTTTAAGGAGTTTGAGGAGACAGATCTCGCATGTGCAAAACACTTGATATGATGACGTATAAAGACTATGCAGTGTGCTCCAAATGCAATGCCTGCCAAGCTTCCTTTTCGGATAAAATGCTGCCTAACGTGAGAGGAACTGTTGGAGGCAGTGACTCATTAGGCAGCTGCCTTCAGAATGAAAACCACTGAGTATCTTCATACTACACCATTAGGTAGACTCACTACACTGTACTACACTCTTACACATTCACTATATTCAAACCCTCTATATTCTGAAATATTCTTACTCAATATACAGTACCAGTCAAAACTTTGGACACACTTCTGGACTCGGTGGTTCTTCATGATGTAAAAATGTTCTGCATTATAGATTAAGACTAAAGTCATCTAAACTATGAATAAACACATCTGTAATTATTTAGTAAACAAACAAGTAAACAAAGCAGAATATGTTTATATTTACATTCTTCACAGTAGGCACCTCTTGCTTAGATGCAGCTTTCTTGGCATTTTCTCAGTCAGCTTTATGAGGTAGTCACCTGGAATGGCTTTCAGTTAACAGCTGTGTCTTGTCAAGTGTACTACATGATGCCTTATGTGTTCCTTCATACTCTGGATGACTTCAGTGTTAATTCATGATGTAGGAAAAACAAAAGATAAACATTTTGAATGAGAATTTGTGTCCAAACTTTTGACTGGTAGTGTGCGTGTGTCTGTGTGTGTGTGTGTCATATTTCAAAATTACTGGTTTCTAGTAAAACCCCCCCCCCCATATCAACCTGTTGCTAATGCTCTGAAAACTTTTGAATAGTACTGTACATCATTCTTAGATTTTCCCCTTTATTTTCTTTTTGCCCCTCCCTTTATCTTCTCCTCTACTTTACCAGCTTATAAAGGCAGCCTACATATCATTACAATATACTGGATTTTTTTTGCATTATACTGTATGAACTACATTCTTACAATGCTGAACTGTACCCCATGCACTACATTTTTAAACTGCACACTTACATATTATTACAGGTACATCAGTTAATGCATGTTGGCAAGCCAAAGTTAGATATAATTATGTGCAGTTGACAGAAAATATCACAAAGAACTTGTAGTGATGGTTCTGTATTTGATTGACAGCTCAGTGGCTGCAGCTATAGAGCATCATATAAGTGCTAACAATGCATTATATCCTACTGCATCTCCAGGTGCATCTCTCAGTGTGGACACACAAATAGCTAGTACATTA
Source organism: Crenuchus spilurus (assembly GCA_036984385.1). Lineage (NCBI taxonomy): Eukaryota > Metazoa > Chordata > Actinopteri > Characiformes > Crenuchidae > Crenuchus > Crenuchus spilurus. The sequence goes on from BRDA01038709.1 coordinate 7,971, forward strand.
CAGAAATACTTCATTTGAGAGAGGTAATATTGAATTGAGGTATATTTAGACTGAAACTAAGCCAGGACTGGGCACCATTAACATCTTAACTCTAGAATTATTATTCAGGTATTACTTTTAAAGTTTGTCTCAGAGTAATTACTACAAATTAGTAAAGGCAATGGTAAAAATGGCAAAGTATGGCCCCACATAGTATCATTAAGTGACAGTATACATTTAGATTATATTTAATATTAACTGTTTTTAATTCTGTAGAGTGAAAAAGGCATTTTAGTTGTTTTATCTCGTTTTACATTGTAACTTTCTATTTACAACTTTTGTACAAGTTAATCTGCTTTGAACTGTGAAGAAAACAATACAATATGTAAAATTGTTTTCCCTTGAACTTAAAATTAAATTTTAAACAGCTTTCTCTGCCATTTTTAAATATTCTACAACTTTGCTATCATTCTTGAAATGTCTCATTTCTTAGTTGTTCTTAATTGTTTACAGATTTGTGTTAATTGTTTGAAACCTAAAGTTACTCAGAATATTAGCATTTTAGACCGACTTTACACAACAAAACATTGCACACTTAAGGATGCTTTACATTACACAATTCAAGTGTAATGTGGTTTCGTGAATGTTTCAAGCAACCAAAAACTGCTTGAAAGTTTCCCCAAATAAAGCCATTTTATACATTTGTCTGAACTTACGATGGTAATACGTTACTGCAAATAGTGATTCCAAACATCTTTTTAAGCTCTGCTTCATCCAAAATGGAACATAGTTAAAGCTGACTCTACTGTACAGGAAGTTATGCTTTTGAAGATGTGAATACAAACATGAAAGATTCTCAAAATAACTGGCCTTACATGAGCCTAAAGCACACCACAGAGCATTAACAGCATGGTGCCACAACACACACACACACACACACACACAGTCCATGGAGGGGGTGTTTAAATGGGAGAATTGTTGAAAGCAAAGCATCAGCCAGGTCAGGTGCGTGTGTAAGAATTTTATGAGTGTGTATTACTTGGAGAACATCCTGCTTGTGTGAGGCTCCTTTATATGTTATAACAAGTGTTTTACAACCCAGACATGCTTATCAATGACTTGAGTTCACATAGCTTTGAAAAAAATCATTCCTGTGTTTACATTCAGGCAAAAAAATCTAATTTGTGCCACTTCCCTTTAATGTGAATGTACTGTAGCTGTTACAGCTGGAAAAATACACAGATCTAAAGGTGATGATTAAACTGCATTGCATGCATTCATTTGGGGCTAAAAATCAAATGTTTTCTTTTCTATAAGCTAATAGCTTTCTCAGATTTGTTATGTTATCAAATGTGGTTAAATTCAAGACTTCATGACATCATTTACAAAGAAACGTAATCAAAAGCCCTGGATGTGGTTACAGATTTACTCTACCAGAAAGAAGTCAGATAACCACGCTTACCTTTTAAAAGCCTCGCTGGGGTTCCTCTCACACTCCCCAGGTTGCAGGGCACTCTGAACTGCGGGGTCCCGGAGCTTCTCCTCATATTGTTGCACAAGTCCCCCTGTGCGGATCTGCGCCACAAGCCCTCGGACAAACCCACTCACACATACCGTGTCTGCATCCTCCGCACGACAGAAGTGGAAGGCCAGGCAGAGCTGGTGGAGGCCCCGGTGGGCTCCCTGAGGAGTGCTGGGCCAAAGGAGCTCAGTGCACAGTGCTGTTTTACCACTGCCTGGGCCTCCAACCAGAAGAACGCCCCAAGAACCTGACTTCCCTGTTCCTGAGGAGGCTCCGCCTCCAGGGTTTGGTGGCCCAGTTGAGCCTCCCTGTGTACTGGACGCCCCAGCTGCAAGGCTGTTGGTCTTCTCCTGAAGGCAGTGTTGGATCTTGTGGAAGACCCATTCTCTGCAATAGAATCGCTTGCCCTGCAGCAAACTCGTCTGAGCCATCATGAAAAGATCTGGCTGCTTTTGCCTGAGCCTGGGGCTGGCTTAACACCGGCCAGGCCGGCTGTGGATACAAAAATCCATCATGCCACGAGGGCTTGGAGTCGAGTCTGTGACTGGGCTTGACTTGAGGATGTAGCAACTATCAGAAGTATAAATGAAATAACAGAAGAAGTCAGATTAATCTAGCTTATTATCCAGTAACTACTACTATTTGGTATCTACTACAGCAGGTATGTAGACACAAAAGTCAACAATCGAAGTGTGGACCAGGCAAACAAGTCCTTATGCTTTAGGTTAAAGGAGGGCAGCAGTGGTGGAGTAATTTTGATACTTTTTCCCATTTGCTTCCTTGACATCCAGATGCATTCGGGGCAGTATTTTAAATATCCCGCATTTATCCGTAGCTCTGACACCTCTGAGGAAAGGCTATGTTAAAAGCATCCACCGTTAAATCCAGTCCCTGGGGTTTAATGGGCTCAGGGTTTGAAGAGAATTACCGCCGCCACTGTGCCGCTTGCTCATGCTGACGTGCTGCAGCTGCAGGCCAGAGCAGACGAGGCACTTTCCATTACATGAACTGATGATCTACTTCAGTCCCCACAAGAAATGCCAGGACACTTCTGTTTGGACTTCCCACTTTCTGTCTGTAAGAAACAAAGACTGTGAGTCAAATAGGATTAAACAGGGCAAAAACACTTAAATAATTACACTGAGACATTCACAAAACAGAAAAAAACATGCACTATGCATGAAAACCCCCTTTGACTCCTGAGGCTTCCTGCCCACCCCTCTGTGTACTGCCCCCTTCCTCAAATGGGGCTTTAAATCCCAATCACTTCCCATCCCTGCAGCACAGGGGCATAAAGGCCACCCTCCCCAGTGTACCTTTACCCCTTTTATCCAACACCCAAACAACCCATCCCCAACTCTCACAAACCTCAGGCCTGAATTTTCCCACCAGGACACTTTTTCAGAAAACACATTTCTCCCTCACACACCACCGTTAAGACTCCTTCTTCACAGCCTACATACGGCGAAGCTGAAGTTGGCTTCTTATTCATACCCGTCTTACTAGAATTCCCCTTTCCACCTTAAGTGGTGCAGCCTGGCAGGCGCCTGAATGTAACCGCTGCACTACTTAAGGTGGAACGGGGAATTCTAATAAGACGCGTCTGAATAAGAAGCCAACTTCAGCTTCGTACACATATGTGAGAGGGTCGTTAAAAGCATCGCCCTCTTCTCTTCAGAATGAAACGCTGAATTTCAGGACATGTTCTCGCTCTTTGCAGACAGTCAGACACCTGTAGTGAGAACCAGAACTAGATAAAGCACAGGAGAAGCTTCAGCACTGTTTACCATCGTTAACTTCACTCACATACAGACACTCGGTGGTTTTTCTTCTTCTTACTGCGGTTTGTGTTCAAAACGACTGCAAGACAATTTCTTCTCACCTATCGGTTTCTTTACAACTGATGTCTTCCACTTGTAATCCCAGCGAGACGGATTAAAAACAGCAACAGTGACTGAAGTGCTCGTTGTTATTTCCAAAAGCGACCTTATTTTGTCTCTCTCTCACCTCTTTCTCTCGCTCGCTCGCTCTTTCTCTCTCTCTCGCTTTCTTGCGCCGAGACTCCTCCCACCGTCCGTTAGCCCCGCCGCCAGCCGCGCAAGACATGCTGGGATTTGTAGTTTTAAAAGTATCCAGTACGCTTTCTTGCAAATAACTTGCTAACATACAGGTAACTTCTTTATACATACTAATTTATACATTACTTAATATATAACTAATTATTGTTGTTTTATTTTATTTTGAATTAACATTAGTGCTACATCTGAGGTGGTCCAGGTGAAATGTGACCCAACAGAGAGTATTAAAGAGTCTGGGTGTTAGCGTTAGCTTTCACACAGTAGCCTATGCCATAAAGCTGGAGCTGGAGTACATTTTTTCAGGTTCCCACATGTGTTATGTAGAACTGAGAAACACATGACCATGAGAGAGCATGTAAATAGAACTTGGAAACATACAACCCAGGGAACATAGGACCCTTTCTCATTACCATATAAGTCAGGGGAACATATCATTCTTGGAACATATGAACTTTTGAACACTGCACTAAAATTCTAGACATTTGTTGCTTCTTCATGTCCGTATTACAGGATAATTATAACCAGAATAGAATATTATTTATTACAAGTTTTATCAACATAATAAATGTGTGGTCTAGATATAGATAATATGACCTTTACATGTGTTCATTTTCTACTAATGCCGCTTTTCACTTGAACACCAGCAAGTGCTTGGAATAAAGCTTTTTTTTTTTTTTTTTTTTTTTTTTTTTTTTTTAAGTGTACTTCACCTTATTTTAGGTAACTGGTTTGTGGCAAAACATCTCCAGATCATTTTTGCTCACTTGTTTGCTTGAGATTTCTCTCAGTGACTTGTGCACTTCTGAAGTAATAAGTTACTAGCAATAAGTCAACTTAGTTAAATGTGACTTAGTTAAATTAACTATTTCTTCAGGCTAGTTTAAATATGCAAGTAACATTGCTGATAGGGTAACAAGATTAAACTGAAAAAGAAGAAGAAAAATGCTCTGACCAACCCACATTCTGAAAATCTATCTTCCTACAGGTTTCATCTGCTTGCCAAAGAGATATTGTCTAAATATACTGTGCATAAACATTTCAATAATACATAAATAAATATTAAAACATCGATGAACTAGCAAAAAACATTGCTCAGTAACAATGCATACATACAGTTTTGAAGATACAGTTACAGTTACATTTTTAAATTCATTTGATGTTGCCATATGACAGTATAGTATCTGTATAATACATATAATATATCATTTAAACATATAATGTATAAACATAAACAAATGTAAATCAAACTACAATCATTGTTCAATATAATTGTCAGATGTAATATGTAAAAGATGCATCTCAGGCTACTGGCACTACAATTGTGTACAACCATTGTAATCCTCCTCAGAGAAGTTTAACATACATTTATCTTAGACTACCATCATCACTCTGCATAATCATCCTCAGAGAAGTTTAACATACATTTACCTCAAACTACCATCATCACTCAGTATAATCATCCTCAGAGAAGTGTAACATACATTTACCTCAAACTACCATCATCACTCAGTATAATCATCCTCAGAAGTTTAACATACATTTACCTCAAACTACAATCATCACTCAGTATAATCCTCCTCAGAGAAGTGTAACATACATTTACCTCAAACTACCATCATCACTCAGTATAATCCTCCTCAGAGAAGTTCAACATACATTTACCTCAAACTACCATCATCACTCAGTATAATCATCCTCAGAGAAGTGTAACATACATTTACCTCAAACTACCATCATCACTCAGTATAATCATCCTCTGAGAAGTTTAACATACATTTACCTCAAACTACCATCATGACTCAGTATAATCATCCTCAGAGAAGTTCAACATACATTTACCTCAAACTACCATCATCACTCAGTATAATCATCCTCAGAGAAGTTCAAGATACATTTACCTCAAACTACCATCATCACTCGGTATAATCATCCTCAGAGAAGTTTAACATACATTTACCTCAAACTACCATCATGACTCAGTATAATAATCCTCAGAGAAGTTCAACATACATTTACCTCAAACTACCATCATCACTCAGTATCATCCTCCTCAGAGAAATTTAACATACATTTACCTCAAACTACCATCATCACTCAGTATAATCATCCTCAGAGAAGTTTAACATACATTTACCTCAAACTACCATCATCACTCAGTATAATCATCCTCAGAGAAGTTTAACATAAATACATTTACCTCAAAATACCATCATCACTCAGTATAATCATCCTCAGAGAAGTTTAACATACATTTACCTCAAACTACCATCATGACTCAGTATAATCATCCTCAGAGAAGTTCAACATACATTTACCTCAAACTACCATCATCACTCAGTATAATCATCCTCAGAGAAGTTTAACATACATTTACCTCAAACTACCATCATCACGCAGTATAATTATCCTCACAGAAGTTTAACATACATTTACCTCAAACTACCATCATCACTCAGTATAATCATCCTCAAAGAAGTTTAACATACATTTACCTCAAACTACCATCATCACTCAGTATAATCATCATCAGAGAAGTTTAACATACATTTACCTCAAACTACCATCATCACTCAGTATAATCATCCTCAGAGATGTTTTGTGTAAATCATCAAACCATACAGTTCATCCCTGATTGTTTGTACACCTTTTATGTTGGTGTATTTTGGGATTGTCATATTGTCATATTCTGCTATTTGTTTTCACATTCCACTATAAATTGACCCCAAAGTAGTGTACTGTGCATTGGACAGGGCACAGGCAGTGATCAATGATAGTCATGCATGCTTGGCTCTGGTCATATGACAAAAACAGCTGTTTTCACACTCAAAACATTCTGGGGACCAGTGAATAGCTTGGCCTGTTTCCATGTTATCAATGTCATCAAAATCAGGTTTTATTACTGCAATGAAAGAGCTGTCCCTTTTACCTGTATTATTTTAACAGTGTTGTAAACTACCCAAAGAACATTCTGCACATCAAACAAGATTTAGCCAGTATTTATAAGCACCAAACCAATTTCCACAGCATAATGAACATTTTAAGCCTGCAGTTTTAGAACTCAGTTTGGTGCTCTTTAAGTTAGATTAGAAATCCACTTGGCTGTTTCCCAGGTAGCCACCCAATCAAGGGAATTTGGGTAATTACTGTAATTTTTCCTGTCTTTGTGGCCAGAAGAGAGAGGCTGCCACATTTGAGCCCCAAAGACAATCTCCAGGGGGGTCAGCCCCAGTATGGTAATCAGCTGCCTTTCAGAACATGGAAGCCGCCCACCAGCTCCATTTGGCACCTACATGCTAACACGTCTCATTATACTTATCCAACTTGTGATTTTTTTTCTAGTTATTTCTGTCAGTGTGGGAGACCTCACTGTTGCGATTATGTAAAACATCCGCTTGCCAAATTTGGGCACACTAAGCACTTCACGTCTCTGCTCACATCCCAGTCTGCAGAATTCTCCAGTTCTACTCAGCCGTGTGTGTGTCAGCCAATTACCAATCATGTTCTTGAATTATCAAGCAGGCTGATCATTTAGACACAGCAGTTGGCTTTTACATTTATAACATCTCATAATGAATAAAACAAAATTAATAATTAAAAAATGTCTGATTTAATATCTGATTATATTCATTATATTCAAAGTTAAATATATTTATTTTTATATTTTGGAAATTATATTTGAAAGAAAATTCATTCATTTAAGATAAAAATGAGAATGGAGATTTATTCTGGTTTGTTTTATCAGTGATGTATGTGATATATTTATTATTTGGATGATGTCTAACATAAATATAGGTCTCTCTCTCTCTCTCTCTCTCTCTCTCTCT
>BRDA01038715.1:0-21716 GCA_036984385.1 Crenuchus spilurus
ATATTGACATTTGCCATCTCCACATCATTGCATTCAGTTTTTATTCACAATTTGTATAGCGTCCCAACTTTTTTGGAATCCGGTTTGTAGAAACATGACAGAAGCTGAGAAGAAACATGAAAGAAGAAACAAGTTGCTTGTCAAACTTGCTTGTATTTCATTGAAAGAAACACTTATCTGCTGGAAGCAGATGTGGCACCATCGTGCTGCCCCAATGTAACTAAAGTAAGCTCGACTAACGGGCAGCATTTTGGCTTAGTGGTTAGCACGTTTGCCTCTCAGCGCTGAAGTCCTTGGTTCGAGTCCCCATCTGAGCAGAGTTGCCATGTTCTCCCTGTGTCTGCATGGGTTTCCTCCCACAGTCCAAAAACATGGGTGTCAGGTGAATTGGGTTCTCGAAATTAGGTGTGTCTGTGTGACCCAGCGATGGACTGAGAATCTTTTTTTTTATATAAGTTACTGTAAAGTATTTGAATTGGCTTAGGTGAACATGACTACTTTGAGTTGGATTGACAAAATTGGGTTGTGTTTTAATCACACAAGTTTTTTGCGTAGCCTTCAAAAGAGATTTTTATGTTGAACAAATACAGTTGTTTTGTGTGGAACCACTGTCCATGATTAAATTAAATTCATTTAAACCATTTTTTTGAGTACAGGTGTTCTTGTTAAATGTTTAGTTCTGGACCACAAATGGGTCTGTACGTTATCCCAACACTACTGCATGGAGCTCTGTCTCTCCACACATTTCCACTGCTCCACAGCCCAGTGCTCCATACCTATCTGACACACATGGTGAGCTAAATGAAGTTAACTTTAATGCAGTTCTTTAGTTCACAGCAAAAATTATATTTGTTTCAGAGTAAAGCACTTTTAGCACAAAATCACACTGTGTGAAGAAAGTCTGGAGATGACTGCAGTAAGGGTATAAAGTTGAAAATATGAGATGAAAACATCAAAGTCTGGGGTTGTTTTCTCTACAGTGCTGTCAGTGAATTTAGATTCATTTATGAGATCATGAACTCAGAAGTGTACAAAGACATGTTGGATGCAAAATTGCAGAGGCCTGCCAAGAAACTGCTCAAATCATCAGCAACACATTTGCCCAGAGGAGGAAAGAAAGACTGAGCCTCTCAAGCCAACACAGTTGCTCAAGCCAACACAGGTGCTATTTTAAATGGCTAACTGTACCAAAAAAAAACACTTTTATCTATAATGATTACAAGATACTGTAAGTCCAGCAGCAAACAAGTTCATTAATGAAGAATTAAGATGCAAGTTAAGTCCAATGAAGGGGACAAGTCACATGAAAATCCACTGAAGCAAAGAAGGTCTGGGTCTGGAAAGCACTTGGAAAGGAGACTTCTTGTGTCTGCTGGAAGTGGTGTTGGTGAATAACAGGAGATAATATTTCTGGATGCCCCAGTGCAGTGATGAGGACACTGTCCTGTATAAATGTCTCAGATGAGACTGAAAGGTCCTCAGAAAAAGCTCCCTGGTTGTTTCCTCTAAAAGAGTAGAGTCTGTTACCCTGATGTCCTGCACACTCCTAATCATCTCTATCTTCATAAACTGGCTCAGTATCTCCTCACCTCTCTGTCTAAAAGCTAATGTGTGCTTAGAGTTCTGCAGGTGGACTCTGACTGTTCAGAGAGGCCTCTAATGTCTGGCCCAAATGTTAAAGAACTTGTCTAGAAATGTGCTGTTTAAATGTAACTGTAAGTAACTAAATTAATAAAATGTGATATAATTGACCACCTTTAATTATCCACATTAATGGATACAAACTGCTCAGTGTCAGATTCAAATTCATACAGAGTTTTTAACAGAAGTTGATGAATCTGTTTCAGAGCATTAAATAAAGTGTTAATCTACAAGTGCCTCATTTACATATAATGTATATTTAATTTATGAAGATATTTCAATAGTGAGTGAAGACAATAACTTCAGAGGCTTAAAAGCCATTGTTTGAGAAGTGTCAATACAGAAAAAAAACAGGTCAACTTACAATCAACACAGCAGGTAATTAGCAATAAAAAAAAGCAGGTAAATCAGCAAACCCTCCAGCGTCGGCCCTTCAGCTGTTATATGGTAAAGGTACCTAATAGTGATGCTGCTGCTGAGAACCAGTATAAACCAGATCATACAAAATAAAACCTCATTATGGGGACGAAGGTGTATGCGTGAGGAGAGAGGTGTTGGATTAGTTTTGGAGAACAAAGCCTGCTTGAGGTTTGCAGCATCTGAGAGAGAGAGAGAGAGAGAGAGAGAGAGAGAGAGAGAGAGAGAGAGAGAGAGAGAGAGAGAGAGATGCCCTTTCAGCATTGTAAAATATATCAAAAGTGACCCACATCTCTTGTCCTGGTGGCCCTGTAGCATTTTGAAATAGTGAAATTTGCTGACTTGTGCTTTATAAGCCCCTTTTTGTGTTACTAATACCTCACGCTGTAGTGCCAAAGGGAAAAAGCTTTACTCCTGCACTCTTCCAGCTCACCTGAACATGGCCTGCTTTTCTCTATTCAACAGTCAGGCTTGATCAGATTAAGAGCATCGCCGCAAGTCTAAGAAGCATGGTGCCTCTGCCTCTAATAGAATAACAGAACAGAGAAGATTGAAGCTGTATTTTCTGATTTTATATTTCTCTGACTGACAGTTTTAAAGTATGACTGACACCAAGTTTCTGAGGACCAGTCACAAACTGAGCTGTTGACAGAAATAAGAGCAGTTTATGAATAAACAACACAGTGCTCAATGTCACATTAACGTGCCTGATGAAAATAACTACAAACACAGTGAAAGACATGCAACACGGCTGCTTATTTTTTTTATTTAAAAAATACAACACAAAAATACTAATGTTCAATTTCTAATTTAATTAAAATTAAATAATTGTTTTTGCCAACAATGCTATTTGTTTATTTCACATTTTAGTCTGCTCTAGTCTATGTTCAGGTCCCAGTCTTGTCTACTCTTGGGTTTTGTTGTGTTTTCCCATGTCCATGTGCTTGGTTCTATTCCTGTGCCCTGCTTTAGCCACGCCCCTTGTTATCATGTGCACCTGTGTCTTGTTTCACAGCCCTGGTTCTTTGTCCTCTCTCTGATTGTTGCTTATATATGAGGGTGAGTCAACAGTGATCTGCACTCTGGCTGTAGAATTGATTTGAATCAGTTTAATCAAAAAAGACAAACATTATTTTTCCACATAATCTCCTACTTTTCAATACACTTTGTCCATCTATCAACAAGCTCTGGAATTCTCTCAATAAAACATGTTTTGACTGAGACTGCAATGCATCAAAAAATGGCTGCCCCAGTTATAATTTGTGCAAAAAAAGACCAACGTGCAGTGATTGGTTGCTGATGTGTTTGGACATCTGCAAACTAAATGTGGAGCAATACTGTAAGGAAGGTGAGAGTTTCTTTAAAAGTATCACTACTGTTGATGAGACATGAATTCTTCACTATGAGCCTGAGAGTAAACATCAGAAACATCCTAAATCACCCACCAAGAAAAAGTCAACCATCAGCTGGAAAATGAATGCTGACAGTTTGCAAAATATCTGCATGACTTCATGTAAATTATACATAATTATATAATGTCAATCACACCTGATCCAACTCAGCAAGTAATTTGCAGGTTTAATTGTAGTGTCATAGCTGAAAAATCACCAGATAATTTTTGACTCACATATATTATAGTGGATTCAAATCTTGCTCAGTCAAAGAGATTTTAGAAGTGAAAGAATCTATTTTACAAAGGTGATTTATAATCCTGTAAAAGTTGTGGTAATGGGACTTATTATATTGCCAGAAAACACACTATCAAGATGATTGTAGTGCTAATGGAGTATACACACCTGAGAGCTTTTAGAATCATCATGATATGTTTTCACTGTTATTTTTTGTCTTTATAGAAGGGTCACTTCATTAGACAGAGACAGGGTGAGACAGAATGTCAGTAAAACCATAAAAACAGCAATGTTCTGCTAGTGTGAATAATAGGCAGCAATCTGGAAGTCTCGTCAGCACCATGGACAGAGTTTCAACCTGATTTCTGTCTCCTGTGGGGAGTTGCCTGTGGGGTATGAATCCTTGGAGACCTCAAACTGATAAAGAAGGATAAGCATTCTTAGCTGCTCAAGTGCCATCACTTGTAAAGTGATCTCAAATAATACAGTATCAATTTATATAATAATAATAATAATAATAATAATAATAATAAATTATTATTATTATTATTATTATTATTATTAGTAGTAGTAGTAGTAGTAGTAGTAGTAGTAGTATTATAAGTAGTAGTAGTAGTAGTAGTAGTAGCCTTACTGATTTTAAAGCCCAACTGCTTGTAATTTGCAGTGTAATTTACAGTGCAGCCTGCTCTCATTAATCAGTGCATATATAATTGCTGGTTCAAACTGGTACTTAAATGTAGATCCAACAGAAAAAAAAATGTTTCCTAAATCAAACTGAATTTTCTGTGAGGACTTATTTAATAAATGGGTGTAATTTGGTATTTCAATAAGTGTACAGTGTAAAAATATAGTAGTGTTCTATTCTACCAGTGCAGTATAGAGTTCTGCATTGTGATGCTTCCTATGAAGAAACTGGACCTGATCTGACTGTTTCTGGCTCAGAAAGTTGCAGTTGGCTGACTCCTATGTTTCCTTCATGCTCTCAGGCTGGTGGCTTCTGTACAGTTGCAAAGCCCAAAACAGCTTAGTTATGACTAACAATAGAAGAGAACTGTGTGAAAAGAAAAAGTAACAAAGGAAGCCCTTTGAAAAACCTTCTGCACTTAACTGATACCTAGACCATTCATACAGCACACTGTTTCTTTATTCTGCAGACATTCATGCTGAGACAAGGAAGCAGTTGAAACTGCAGCAATCTCTTCCACACTGCCCCAGCTCTGTCATGACTTGGGGGCTAGAGTGCAGGAAAATGATATTTTAATCCTTGTAAGGATGTGTAATTTGAAATATAACACTTCTCAAGAATTAAAGAGTCTTTGGAGTAGGTCATGTTCTGGGCCTGGTTGTAGAGTCTTTCAGCTCCTTGCAGATCCTGCTGAATAAGAAGACATCAAGGGCAAAGCCTAACCCCTACAGCAACAGACTGGAAATGACCTGGTGTTGGTGGTAGGATAGAGGGGAATGTGGGAATGTTGAACCTTGAAAAGTAGGCATGGCTAGTTCAAGATATAACATCATGACACATCAATAATCTTTTGAAGGGGCTGGCTTGAAATGCCATGTTAGCTAACTTTGATAGACCAACCAGAAACAAAGATAACATGCTATAAATTTTATATAAAATCATTTTATTTCTGCATAAAAGTACCCAAAAATGTTATAGTATTTATCATCATATTGTCGTCATTTTTATCTTATGAAGACACTGAAAAACTTTGAAAAACCAGACCCTCACTCTTTGGAAGTGCAAGTCCTGTGATGTGGATTATTGTTGTAAATAGTTGTCTATAGTTTGATTTTATCTTAATTTTATATTTACACTATTTACGAAACCCTCACAATCCGGGAATGAAATACCTATAATATCTAATTATATATAAACTGTTTTGAAGAGCTGCATAACTAAAAAGATGATAAACACATAGGTTCACACTTTTTTGTTGTAAATTGCTGTATATTACTTCATTTTATCTTAATTGTACATTTATATATTCACATTTACAAAACGTTTCCATTTTGAGTATTCACAATGCTCCATTGAGTATGCTTGAGTTTCTTTATAGTAAACAAAACATCCTTTTCAAAATACAGTGGAACCTCAGTTTTAGTCATTTATCCATTTTAAATTGCCTGAAGATAACTGAAACAAATGATAACTGAAGCAGTGTTTCCCATAAGAAAACATGTAAATCCAATTAATCCGTTCCAGACACTCACTTTTTTACACTTGTATGTAAAATATTAACAAGACACACGTTTTATATAGACTAACAATAGTTTTACATACAAAAAAACAATGAAAAATAAATACAAAATACTAATGAAATGGATAAATTAACATTTAACATCACTCATACTGTTTTACGCTACATTTAAGAGTGTGCCAGTGTGGTCCAGTCTCCAGCATTTTTGTTGTTCTCAGGGTTTTTGCACCCATTTTCAGCTGGTAGCGCTGCGAGCTATCCCTTTAGTGTGACCTGTTTTAGTTTGTTTTTAGCATTATCAACAAGAAACAATGAGACAAAGCCAGAATGTGTGATGAACGCATGAATGAGGAACACATGGGTGGAAGCTTTGTTTTTGCAAAATTAGCGGCAAGTCACCTGGGCATGCAGACAAAACCGGGTGGATAAACGATAATGGACAAAATTTCCCCCCCAAAAAAGGATAACCAAATTTTACAATAAACAGGGTAAACAATAACCAAGGCTCCACTGTATAATTTTAAAAAAATATTTTGTGTGCATTTATTTTATGTTGATAGAGTATGGCAAAATGATTAACCTTATTAATGTGGTATATCAAGGCAAAATCAGAAGTATTGAAAAATGACCAAAATAGCCCAAAACTCCGAGGGGTTAAAGACAGGTGGTGACATGTGATTGGCCAAGGTGCCAAATGAATGAATAAAGTAGCACTGGATCTCCATGAAGCTTCAATCTCTCTGACTGAAAACCTCCCCCTCTGGATTTCTCCCCTTTCTCTCTACCCACCACATTTAAAGCAGTGAAAAAAACCTCCCAAGTGCTGAACTGTCTCTTTCTGTCAGCTAGTCTGTGATATCCCACAAGGCAGATATCTCCCACGCTACAGGGCAGTGACCCTTGGAGCTTCAAAACCCCCACAAGCTGACTCTTCAAAGCTCAACTGACGACCTACTTCCACCCCTCCATTAATGTTTTGCATTGCCTAAGTGGGTCATGAAGGATTGGTGGGGAGGAGTGGAGAAAAAAGAGCAACAGCATTGTCTCTCTGATGATTAATGGATGGTAGGAGTGAGGACAGTTTGAGAAACATCAGCCTTCAACAGACAGCTGCTTCTTACCAGCGTTGATGCGAAAGAAGCCGTCATCTTATGATGAAACATCAAGAGCCAATGCATTATTGACCTTTTCCCCAGGTAGAAATGCCTTCAAAGACATGAAAACATGATACAGTATAAGGCAATGGATCTGCTCTGAACCTACATGGCATGTCCAAATGTTTGTGGACAGCCCTTCAAATGAATGTATTCACCTGACACAAATGTACAAATGCACACACACAGCTTGTCTAGTCCCTTTAGAGAAGTTCTGCTAATAGAACAGGACTCTGTGGGGCACATAAACATAAGTAAGTAAAGCCTACAGTAAAGGCTCACTACAGGGTTTTAAAATCCTAAACAATGTTGAAACTGTGCAATACACAACACAATGACATTTTATGCTGATTTTTCTGTTCTTGTTTGTTGTTAGTCATAAAGACCCCCACACTACACCATCTGCCCTGAAACACCAAACACACCTGATCAACCTCGCAGGAGTTTCTGTTGAACTAGATGTAAACAAGCATAGAGAATGACAGTGTGACTGTGTTGTCACAGCTCCACACGTCCACCTCGCTCAACATTTAACCTCTCTTAGGTTCTGTATACAATGACATGTTCAGTTCAGTTCAGCTCTCATTGGTTGATGGTCTTTCAGGCATGATGTCATGTTTTACACCAGAGAATCAGCTCCACCCCAAACTAGAGTTGTAAATATTTAGCATGTTTTATATTTACAAATCTCAATTGGGCTTAACCCTTACTGCACTGGGAGAATAAATAAAAAGTTGTAATAAAAGTCTTGTTATTACACCATCAGGACCTGCATCACAAGATTCATTCCTTCATTATCACACCCGCTTATTCCTAATCAGAGTCGTGGTTAGTCCCCCACCCCCTGACTAGGCGCAGGGCAGGGCAGGGCAGTACACTATTCAACTAAGCCCAGGACAGGGCGCCAGTCCACCGCTGGGTGAACACAAATGCACACACATACACATACAAACACATACATATGGACAATTTAGAGTATCCAATTCACCTGACCTCCATGTTTTTTTGGACTGTGGGAGGAAACCCACGCAGACACGAGGAGAACATGGAAACTCCGCTCAGATGCGGACTCGAACCCAAGACCACAGCGCTGAGAGGCGAACGTGCTAACCACTAAGCCACCGTGCCGCCCGCATCACAAGATATTCAGCTAATTTTCAAAAGCCAAGCAATACACTTTAAGTATATTACAGATTTTGTGTTTTGACTTAAATGCCATTAAGGAAGGAGCACATCAAATCTCAATAGGGTGACTATTCCAGAGCCTTGGGGTCAACACTGAGAGCGATTGGTCACCCTTTAGCCTGGGGATCCCTCATACGAACCTGGTTGTCAGATTGGAAGGCTCTTAATTGTGTCTGTAACTGAAATAGTTCAGCAGGAGTCATCCCAAAACCCACAAACTGTGAAAAAAGTGAACCCTAAAATGAACTGGCAGTCAATGCAGAGATGCTAATATAGGTGTGATATTACACTTTCTCACATTAGTAAGTGATCAAGCTGCTGCATTTTGGATCAAATGTAGTCATGATTGTTAGGACTGGCTGGTCCCAAAAAACACTGAATTATAGTAACCATGATGAGACAAATGCATCACTTTTGACAGGTTTCTGGCTGAAATGAAAGGCTTAACTTTGTGGATATTTCTCAAATGGAAGAGGAAATATTCTTCTCAAACTTTTGTTTATTCTTTATCAAAAATCACTCTTGAGTTTTTAAGGTATAGTCATAATTAAAATCCCTTCATCAATGAAAATCAGCATGTAATTTTTGTATAAATAAAATAAAAGCCCCCTACAAGGCATAATAAGAGTGGAGTTGGTTTAAACTTTTATTCTGCGTCCAGTACATAATGTCTCCATAGTACAACGGTGCATCTTTTTATAGAGTCTCCGGCCCTGATGAAAACAACTGTACATATGAGTATCCACATAAGGACTTTTTGTAGGGGGCTATTGGTCAGGCTGTGTCTAAATGTGGTGTTTTTACTGACCTTGCAAGCAGTCATCTATTTCTGGGGACATGGACATATGTGCATACAGAATATGTCTTGGACCACCTAGACATGTCAGTTGCAAAATTCACATTTTTATAAAATGGGTCTTAATTTGAAAATTACTTTAATTTGCTAATTGACATCAGTTCACTGGTCAGCTCAGGTGACTCAGTTGTAGAAAGTTACTGTCCATCGTTTTTAATGTCCACAAGATAATTGTTGTCTATTTAAAGCATAGTCAGCCGCATACTTCAGAGACAGATATACTGTAACTGTAGGTTAGCACAGTAGCAGTGGAGTGGAGGGTTGTGGTTGTAGCATGTAAATAAAAAATACAACCAGACCTAAAACCAACCCTTGAGGGACCCCACAGGTGAATGGGGAAGTAGAGAAGAATGAGTCATCAATATTAATTAATAAATATATAAAAGAAATATAAGAGGTATACCAAAAATTTGCAGAACCTCTTCTTGTAGCACATCATTCCAGCTGTTTGATAAGCAACTGGTGATTTAATAACAGCAAAAAGGTCAAATAAATGTAAGATGGCACCATCACCTCAATCATGAATTGATTAGTAAATAATTTATCCCCACAAAAAAGATTGTGCTATAACAAGCCTGAAATCCAGACTGAGATGTCATTTGTGACTCCAAATTTTAGCAATAACAGGGAGTTTTGAGATGGGTTTAAGCCATGGTTTTTAGGTGCGGTTGGATCACTGCATGTTTAAAACATTTTGAAACAATGTTTATCATTAAAAGATTAATTAAAACACATTAAATGCCTGCTTAAAGAACTCAGCTGGGGGGTGGGGGGGTCATTAAGAAGATGATGGCTTCATACAATAAATTAACCCTTTCAGGCAAGAGATAGAAACAGGCATAAAATGAATCAGCCTTGGTACACATAGTCGGCACTCGGGGAAAAAACAGATCCCATAGATTTAATACTGGATCTGATATCTTCTATTTTATTTCTAAATACTTATGAAAGACTTTACAAGAACTTACTGAAGCCTCTAGGCCAGGGCTCCCAAGAGGGTTAAGCACAGCATTCATCATATTAAAAAGCCTATTTGGTCTATAGAGAGTGCTTGTAATAACAGATGAAAAATATTGATTTCGTGCTAATGTAGCAGCCTCCTGAAATCTCTTTAGGCATGTTTTCAGAATTTGAAAAGAAACTTGAAAGTTGTCTTTCTTCCATCTGCGTTCAGCCTTCCTGAGTTCCTGCCTGAGGGCTTGAATGGTATCATTAAGACAGGGTTGAGCCTTCATTTGTTTCAACTTACAAGGTGCACCCAAGTCTAAAATACTTGTACAGGCATCATTAAAGGATGTTACTAAGTCATTTGTACATGATACCAGGAGAGGAGGTTCTATATAAGCACCAGTAAAGTAGGTAATGTATTAGAGTTGACAAAACATGAACAACAGTTTGCAGTTTTTGTTAGACTGCCTCGGGTATCTATGTATAAAAAATAATGTTATATGTATGCTGCTGGAGTCATTGGCCACACTCTGATGTTCATATTGTTTGTATTCCATTAATTCATACAGAACTAAATCCATCTTTCTTTTTAACTGCTCACCAGTCCTGACACTGTTGTAAAATTGACTACTGAGAATCCTGACTACTGAGATCTCTGCCTACCTTTGACCAACTGCTCACTAATTAACTACTTCAACATGCTCCAGGTTATCAGACTGCACTCCATTACTGAACACAAATTCATATGGACTCTAATTGCTGCCTCCATTATTATTATTATTAATATTAACATTATTTTCATGTCTAGACAAGGCAATACCCCTCCCAGGTGGCAGATGTTGCTGTCATTGTTTTCACACACCTGTTTATAATTGTGGAAATGTGGATACAAAGAGTCAGAGGTCCCTAAATGTTACTTCTGAAGTGGTGAAGATAGTGAGAGAGTAACATGAGTCCCAGAAGAAGTAAGTGCAAAATATCTGTGTTTAAGTAATATTTTCCCAAAAATCCCAAACAAAAACTGTATAAAAATAAAAATAAATAAAGAGTAAAGTATTTACAATATTTACAGGCTGAAGAAATTAACAGCTACTATCAACTCCAGAGAAACTTCTGAGTAACTCAAAGAGCTTTGTCTAAACTCTATTTTCTCTATACACTTCAATGTTTCTTCACTCCCACCTCTACTCTTTAGCTGATGTTTGGGCCTCCTTTATATAGGGTTTAGCTCCTCTCCCTCTTTGGACCAAGCCAACCGGTTAATTAAAACAGGGTAGACTTAAAATCATATTCTCCTTCTGAAATACACAAAATACACTGTATACATCTCAGATTAAACATATACATGTATGTATGCCTTAAAAGGTAAGTATATTGTTAATGCCTCTTTTGTATTGTAAATTAGTAATGTATTTTCTCATTTTAGTGTCCGTGGATCCCCCTGCTGCTACATCCACAATGGTATGCTCCAGGTGTATAAGGAAATGGACAGGTAAGTGCCAAGTTCATTGTCTTTTAGGAGTAGGGTAGTGGTTGGTGATGTGTCTGGTCCCCTGACATCCTCACAACAATTTCCTTTCAATTTAGTCTCCATATAAACCTATGTTTGCAGTATCTCATTGTGTGAGGTCTTGTATGTGTATTAATTCAATTCTGAGTGTTTATGTGGATTTTGTGGTTGCCTTGGATCCATACTTGGACTTTGACTTTGCCCCTATGAATTTGTTTGCTCTGGTTATTCAATGCATTTTCTTGTTTCAATCCTTCTGCTACCTGTACTCCTGAATATAATAAACACTTGCACTTGGATCCTGGTCTCTAGCATTCATTACAGTTATTATTATTATTACCCTTAACCATCACCATTACTTTACATTACACCATTACACCATAACAGTATGATTCGTATCACTTCTTATCACACCTGAACACAGCAACTGTCTTATGAGATGGCACAATGACTTTCTGTCAATAGCTTGTAAGTATTTAACCAAGGAAGGAAACTAAGGAAATCATTTTTATTAACTGAACCTCAAAGCTGGAGTATGTATTTGTCCAGAGTACAGTACTTAACAGTTTAATAAAAGTGGCACACCTGAGAAAGGGTTTAGGCAAGACAAATTGAAGTTGCATTTGAAATTGCCTACTACCCTACTACTCAGTAACTAAAAGTGGTTGGTGAGGATGACTGGTTTCCAAATTCATCAAGCAGTACAAAAAAGGACCCAGATTACCTATTAAATCAGAAGACATTTTGAAGTATGCTACCACAGTACTGTGATGTGCTGTTATCCAACAGGAGCTGTGTTTGAAGTTGAGGAGAATAGAGTGTGGACAGGTGGCAGTCAGCCATCTGCAACCAGAAAAAAATTATGATTATGTACAACACCAAGTAACATGTCATGAGTAGCTTTGTGGAGAACATCAAGACCATTCTGTGATTGTCAATGTAATTTGCAAGTTTTTAAGGATAGCAGTGAATGTAAACCAAGTAATATAAATTCATATTAACTTGTTAAACAGCCAAACTAAATGTTCACTGATGATGAAGAATTTTATCCCACTTCAGACTTAAGGGATTGACCTCAGAAAATGAATCTCTGTGAATGGGGCTTTTACAATGGTGTGATGTCTTAAATTAAAGGTAATTGTTAAGTTAGTGGATGCACTGCATCCAAGGTTGCGTCTAGGGTTGCCAACAATCCCGTAACATATGGAATTATTCTTTATTTGTAAACTAAGTCACGTTCCGTATTTAACCGATATGGGATGCATTTTGCTCTGTATTTTTATCAAAGGGGTAGAAATGATTTTATTTACAAAACAGCTCTTTAGAGTCAGCTCTTCAAAGTGAACAATCAGTTATCAACTGTCTAGGAGCCAGATCAGTTTTTTTTTTTCCTCTCTTAAAGTTGCATGAGATTGGTCATTTACACCATGTGTGGTGGCATTTGTGTCTGGGTCCTAACAAGGAGGTGGAAAAGCAGGGGAGGGGTAGAGGATGCAAACTGCATATGCACACAGAAAAGACAACTTCCTGCATATAGTGGATGAAAAAATGACAAAAGTATAAATAAATAAATGCATTTAAATGAATAAGTAAATCTATAAGGAATGCATTTCTACATTTCCATGCATGAACATTTATTTGGGCTGTTTTTGCATTTCTACTTTTATTTATTTATTGATGCATTTCTATTTACCCATACAACATAAAAAGCTAAATGACTGCAAACACATGTTATAAACAGGTGATGAAAAGAGAGCGTGGGACATGTGTAAAAATCATCTGATGACAAGAAGTTGGTTGGTGATTGGCAGTCAGATCTTTTGTATGTTTTTGTGTAGTGTACAGTGTTGCCTCGTTGGGCTCAGTCTTAAGTCTTTCAGTCATCATACAAAGTCAGTATTGGTTGCTTCACCAGTTGTAAACCTCACCAAATGTCACTGATGAATTGATATTATTTTACTAATAGTTTAAGTTAAGCAGCAAAAAATGCAAACAAAAAAATAAAATAAAATAAAAAAGGAGCCGTTTTTGGAGCCGTTTTGGGAGCCATATGAGCCAGCTCTTTTCAGTGAACTGAGGAGCTTTAACGTCCATCACTAGTCATGAATAATGAAAAGCACTGTCTGCATTGCTTACATACACCTGAAAATGGCAGGTGATTTTAAAAATGCCATCTTTTAACCCATAAGAACCCAGACCCAGTTTTCATGAGAGCATGGTTATGAAGCATACAAAAATAGACTTTGAGGACCACATGGAATAGATTTCTGATTTTTATTTTTAATTCTACCTGTTCTTATAAAGAACTGTAATGTTTGGGCACTCATGGCAAATAGATATTAAAAAAAAGGCCTTGTGAAGTGTTTGTGACAATTATGTCACCATGGGCTCTTAAGGGTTAAGGACAGATATTAGTCTGCCGGACAATGTTTCTATGACTGTTTAAGGCCTTTTTTTATAGGTGCAACATCCAGCATCTCTTTTGTGATGTCTGAATGGGCAAATCTGAACTGATCACTTGTAAATAACAGTGCAGTCATCTAAGATTAAATTTGAGAAACAATTTTGATTTACCTGCAGTCTAAATGTGGCCTAAGTATGCTATTCCGGATGCAGCTTGAGCCAAGTTTCTGTCAAAAACATTAATATTCCAAGATTGTATAAACTAATTTAAAATTAGTTTTTACTTATTATTATTTTCTTATTAGCAGAGGCTCTTACGTTAGCCAAAGCCATTCTCACTGGGATCTGTCTGGACTTTTGCAGAGCAACACCCAGAGATTATGTGGGTTCCTTCCTCTGTTGCATGTGCAGAGGATCCACTGTAGAGTGACTGGCATTAGCTGAGACTGTGCTGGAAGCATGGGCTTTTGGAAGACATGCTTCCATTGCAGGTAGCATTAAAAATATAGCTGCTCTTTTCCCAGGGCAATAACAATGTCTAAGTCCATAACACCATCCAAATGCTTCCTGAATTTAACTTGAAAACCACTATATTCTAATGATTGCATTCAGTTACACTGGTGTACAAATGTACACACACAGCTTGTCTAGTCCCTGTAGGAAACTACTGCCAATAGAATGGAACATGAATCTGTTGGCATCAGGCCTAATGCCAGCCTAGATGGCTATAAAGCCCCCAAGCATTGAACTGTTGAAATGTGATCTATGATCCATTCAATACTTTTGGAATGAGTTGGTGGAGATAGAAATGAGGTAGTGCTGGTCAAACATCCTAATGCTGATCCTCACAGAAATGCTCCAAAATGCAGAAGACTTCCCTGAACAGTTACTCCAACAAAAGCAGGATAAACTCCTTAATTTCAGAAGAAACCATGAAAGAGCAGATGTCCCAATACCTTTGTCCACATAGTGCAGATATGACTGCATGAGATCTACTTGCAGCAGGATGAATCTTAGACAAGAACTCCCAATCCTGCCAATTATACCAATTATACAAATTAGGACAGAAATGGTCCTTTGGTTCGTCTTTCCTCCCATGTGGAAAAGCAGCCACACATTTCTGAACAAAGTAAACATAAAAGTGCTTTTCATTAGTATAGATGAACATATTACACCATGTTCACACACCATGTAATTAGAACCAGACGCTCTTTCTGACTCTCTTGCGTCATGTAATTAGATGAGCAGGAAGGAATCACAGCATGACCCTCATGTAGATAGTAAAGCGAGGGTGGTGTTAGGCATGCTGTAGGCTCTCAGTAGACTTGTGAAAGACAGAGACTAAGCTGTGCTAACACAAGAAGGCAGGACAATGGAAGTGGCTGCTATTTATCTAAACATGGTGGCAGTTCCATTATAACCTTCCTCTCTGTCTCTTTTTATACTTAGAAAGCTGAGAAAATGCATTATGCTGCATATATACTGCATAAAGACACTGATGCATTGAATACAAATGACTTTACAGACATACAATGTTGATTTAGATGCTTTTGAATCATGGGAAGCATGTATGACTGTGAAACTGTAGACATCTGCTTAAAAAAAATCTAGAAATGCATGTGCTGTCAGAACCAGTGTTTTTTGCTTTATTCTGAACAACAATGACAACAAACAGCAGCCTTTGGCATTGCTGACAAGAGCTGTATATTAGAGAGAGAGAGAGCAATTCATGTGCACTTATGTTTAGAGAAATCTCCATTACATTCATTATGTGCATTACCAGAGATCAGCAGAGGAAATGTGTACTTTTATAACTTTTATGGAATGTTTTCATCTGTAATAGATGATTTACAATAGATTATTAAAATAATTCATTCCTAAAACCTGAAAATTTTAGGCAGCAGAGAGTTCCTCAGTATCCCACACCTAAACATAACCTTAACCCCAGTAACCTAAAACTAATCTTAACCTTAATATCAGTATTCTAGACCTAAACCTAATCGTTAACTTAACTTAAGCTAAGCAGCAAAAAATGCAAACCAAAAAATAAAATAAAATAAAATAAAATAAAATAAAAAGGAGCTGTTTTTGGAGCCGTTTTGGGAGCCATATGAGCCGGCTCTTTTCAGTGAACTGAGGAGCTATAACGTCCATCACTAGTCGTGAATAATGAAAAGCACTGTTTGCATTGTTTACATACACCTGAAAACGGCGGGGGATTTTAAAAATGCCATCTTTATCTAACCTCAGTATCCTCAGTATCCTACACCCAAATCTAACCTTAACCTAAACCTAACCTAAGCTTTAGTAACCTAAAACTAACAACCTTAATATCAGTATTCTAGACCTAAACCTAACCCTAAACTTAACCTCAGTAACCTAAAACTAATCTTAACCTTATCAGTATTCTAGACCTAAACCTAATCCTAAACTTAACCTCAGTATCCTACACCCAAACCTAACCTTAACCTCAGTAACCTAAACCTAACCTTAACCTCAGTAACCTAAACATAACCTAAACCTAACCTTAATATCAGTATTCTAGTCCTAAACCTAACCCTAACCTTAACCTCAGTAACCTAAAACTAATCTTAACCTTAATATCAGTATTCTAGACCTAAACCTAACCCTAAACTTAACCTCATTATCCTACACCCAAACCTAACCTTAACCTCAGTAACCTAAAACTAACCTTAATATCAGTATTCTAGACTTAAATCTAACCTTAACCTCTGTAACCTAAATCTAACCTTAACCTTAATATCAATATTCTAGACCTAAACTTAACCCTAAACTTAACCTCATTATCCTACACCTAAACCTAACCTTAACCTCAGTACCCTAAACCTAACCTTAACCTTAATATCAATATTCTAGACCTAAACCTAACTAGCCTTAACCTTAGTAACTTAAACATAACTCTAAACTTAACCTCAGTATCCTACACCTAAACCTAATCCTGAACTTAACATTCTATTTTATTTTATTTTTATTTACATATACATTCACTCACAACAGCAGCATTTTCCCTCTGCATTTCTACCAACATTACACACACACGTCCATACATATGTGCAACGTACATTTTTATTCATTTATTTTTCCTCACACATGCATTCACACCATTGTGCAGTATTTCCCATATGCACACACAAACACACACGCACACACATGCACACACACACAAATATTGTCCATCCCATAGCTCACCCACAGCTCTTTGTTTCTCTTTCTCTTATTTCTTGCAGTGTATGAGCTGTCCTTTCCCCCCATTATGGCTCCATCACATGCTTTCTGTCTCTCTCTCTCTCTCTCTCTCTCTCTCTCTCTCGCTCTCTCTCTCTCTCTCAATCTCTCTCTCTCATACACAGACACACACACACCATTTCTCTTACCATTGGCTGAGAAATGGCTGTAATGACATGGCGAATGGAGAATATCGGTGCCTGGGCTGGTCCCTACAGGGACACAGCTGTATAGGCGGTGTGTTTATGAGGCGAGGCTATTTGCCTGGAAGAGAGGAGATGGCAGCAGCTCCATTCTAGCCCCTCAGACCCCCCTGAGGAACACTGTATAATGCCACCCTGCACTCTGGGGAGCAAAAACAAGCAACGTGCTCTCTAGGAAAGTTCAGGATAAACATAAATCTACTTCATGTACAGTGCGTGTGTATAGGTGTGACAGTAACATGCAGAAACTTTCTCAGCTCCACTCAGGTTGGTGTACACCTAATGAGAGAGTGTGAGAGAGAGAGAGAGAAAGGAAGGAAGAGACAAAGAGATAGACAGACAACTGGATGTCTTCCTCATACATCTGTACAAGAGTACTATAGTTTGCCACTCATTTCTATTCTTAGAGAAAGGAAAGAGAATAACAATGAGCGGAGTGGGAATAGAGAAATGAGATATGGAGCACAGCTATAGAAATGTAGTTGAGAGCTGAAATCAAAAGTAGAAAGAAGCAGGAGCGGAAGAAGAGTGGTAGACCAATTACAAACAACCCTTTATGTTTTATGTCTGAGTTTACAAAAATAATTCCTTAAATACCATTCCGATCTTTATCTGATTGCAACACATTCTAACACACCACCACCACATCAGTGTCACTGAGAATGATCCACCTGACCATTGAAGAACAGGGTGAACAAAGTATACAGAGAAACAGATGGACTACAGTCTGTAATTGTAGAAATACAAAGTGCACCTCTATGACTGTGACCTTCATTCAGCCCAAAAGGTTCTTCAGAACAAGTACGTTAAGGAAGTCTTCGAGTGTGTTTTGCTCTGCACTTGCACTTTGCTTTTGCTTGCCATTTGAGCTTCACAGCCTTGTGGATGTCATACACTCAGCATTATCACAGGTGATTTCAAGAGCACTCACACAAAGTGCTGTAATCCTACTTACACAGGAAAAGCCTTTGAATCAGCCTGGCCCTTTGTGACTAATTCACTGCTTTCATTGCCATTTTCTGCTCCTGGTTCTCAAGCACAGATGTGTGTAGCAAATGTCATGCTTTGAAATTCAGTGAAAAAATTGAGTGTTTCAAATATTCTGTTAAAAAAACTCAAGCTTTTGTAACGTTGATTAAAATTCATTGTTCGTGAAATAGAGAGAGGAGCAGATAAAGAATCCACCAGACCTTAAAGTCATCAAACCTCCAGCTCTCCAGTTCTGCAGTCTTATACAATATGCACAACAAACTGACCCCAGCGGGCTTTGGATGAAATTGGTAGTTCATGGAGAAAAAGGGCCCTCATGGTACATTCACTGAATCACTGTAGTGCTCAAAAGGAATTTGAATGGATACATGTAGAACTGTTTTATAGCATTATGTAACCCTGGGCTAACTTTATTTGTGCACCTGATACATCCCTATGAACTGGCTTTCACAGTCAGAAACAAACACAGATTTAAACAACCTGAATGAATAGTTTCAGCAACATTATAATAAAAAAACTAAGTATAATGATCAAAATTAACTAGGAAATGTTTAGTAGAAAGCAAAACCCAAATAAGAAAAAGTTGGAATGACATGCAAAATGCAAATGTAAAAAATATATATACCTGTTTCTGGTTTATGAAACCAGTATAGTTCATGTTTTGTCTGGTCAACTTCATTTCATTTGTTATTATACATCCATTCCTGCACTTCAGTCCTGCAACACAGTCCAAATAAGTTGTGATGTGCAATTTAGGGTTAGTAATGAGATGAATCTAAATAATGATGTGATGTTACACAGGTGACTGTACCGGTAATCATGATTTGTTACAAAAACAATATCCACAGCAGGCTGAATCTTTGAGGAGCTAAAATGGGAAGAGGATCTCCAGTTTGTCAATAAATGTGCAAAAACATTATCGGAATGTTTAAAAACAATGTTCTTCAACAAAAGATTGGAATATTGTAGTGGATATTTCTCCCTCTCGAGTGCAGAGCATCATTAAATTATTCAAGGAATCTGGAGGAATTTCAGTGTATAAGGAGCACAAGTTTTAGTTGAACACCTGTGATCTCTGAACCCTCAGATGGCACTGCAACAAGAACCATCGTCCATCAATAGCTGATATAAACACATGGGCAAGAGATTACTTTGGCAAACCTTTGTCCAGCACTACAATACAGTTACATTCACAAATGCCACTTAAACTTTATTGTGAAAAAAAGAAAACTTATGCTAAATATGTCCAGAAGCAGTGTCAACTTCTCTGTGGTCAGACTGATCAGCATTTCAGATCTTTTTTTATAAGATCTCCAGACCAAAGTCTAAAAGGAGCATCCAGACTGTTATTCAAACGTCCAAAAGTCAGGGTCTGTCATGTTCTGGGGTTGTCAGTGCTGTTGGTAAAGCTCATTTACACTCTGAAAAGTACACTGAGACTTTAAAGAAACTTGTGCTGCCTTCAAGACCATCTTTCACAGGAATGTCATGCATTTTTCAACAAGACAATGCAAAAGCACATACTGCACACATTACACAGGCATGTCTGAGGAAGAAGAGGATACTGAAACTGGACTGGCCTGCATGTAGTCCTTATCTGTCCCCAATAGATAATGGGTGGAGTATTTTGAATTGAAACATGTGACATCAAACCCTGTTAAAACCCATCAAAACCATGTTAAGCATTTGCATTTTCCATACTGTCCCAACTTTTTCTTAGTTGGAGTTGTATTTAGCAAGTTAACATCTGGCAGTGGGTGCACCAGCTGAAGGAAATCAATTGCATTCGTTTATGTGACATTACAAGGACATGAAAAGCAGCAAAATTTGAATATTATTGCAAAAATCCTTTGCACGCAATATCCAGCATATATGTTTGTCTTTTTTGCAGCAGGCCAAACATGGTTGTATAGTGTGTGTGTGTGTGTGTGTGTGTGTGTGTGTGTGTGTGTGTGTGTATGTATATATACATATAATACACCCAGTTCAATTAATAAACAGGCTACATATATTGAAGCTTTTCCATGAATACTCTATTGTTTCTTAATTCTCTGGTATCCTAGCTATTTAAATAATCTATTTTGTTATTGTCCATAGTCACTTAGGCAGACAAGTCCTTATCAGTGTTGGAATTAACACAGTACAAAGTTACATGTTACAATAATGTGATTATTTCATCATGCAAGTAGCACAACACATCATCTAAATCGCTGCAATCTCATTACAGTTAATAACTTAATAAGGATTTATGAACAATATGAGGAATTTGAATTATATGTGATGGGTTTGTATGTATGTGTTGTCTGTGACAGATTACTGTACAGTTTATGCTCTGAATGTGAACAATGCAAGTATGACAAAAAACCTCCAAATAAACTATAGAAACAGAGTGTAATGGAGGGCAGATCCATACTGATATACTGATATTTCCAATTATTGATCCTCTTTTCTTCTGATAATTGATCCTAATGTGACAAAAAATATTATTTAACCGTTTAACCCCCAGCAGCCTCTGCCAGCCACACTGTATTTTCTCAGTCGATTTGGTTCATTTCTCACATCAGAACTGAAATTCTCAAAACTATTCATACAGTCTCCACATCTCCTTGTCACTTGTGCAGATCATAATAGCATTTCTCATTGTTTCTCATTTTGCAAATGCTTTTGTACATTCATGCAAATGGCCAAGTACAGTTATCTGCAGTTTTTACATTATCAGTTGCTATGTCATATTCATCAAAATATGTTCTACTGATTATCTGTTAAATTGTCTTTCCCTCCAAAACATTTAGGCTTTTTGTCATCGCCTAGGTCACTACATGCAAAGTGCTGAACATGTTCTCATAATCTCTCAGACATCATTTGTACATGTCAATGAATGTTTTTGGTGAATTTTGGTAATTTATCCTATGATTAAATTGTTGAATCTTGGCTTTTTTATTTAAGAAGGGGAATTTGTGAATGTTTAGATCAATCGATAGTCATATAGCTCTTAATGACACCAGATGAGCATGAAACAGCTCTATAAAGTTCCATTTCAAAGACATGGTGACAGAGTGAACGAGCTACAGTACCAGTATGTAGCTGACAGGTAAAACCTTTATGCATACTGACATATTTGCTATGGCTGAAACATCTGTAACTGTTTCTTTTCCAAAATGAACATCATATGTACTTTGTACTTCATTACTCCTTTTGTGCTGTAGTGTATCGTAGATCTGGAATCAGGAGAACCGCTCCACACTTTTATACCTGTATGAGGCTTCAAACTTGAAAAAATCCAGAAGGTGTGGTCTAAACATCATTGGCCAAAGAGCTATGACTGATG
>BRDA01038717.1:0-12855 GCA_036984385.1 Crenuchus spilurus
CTAGCTAGCTAGCTACATTAGCTACGTTAGCTTACCTTTTTGTAAAGCTCATGGTGGTGAGAACTGAGGACCTCTTGAGGTTCATTGTGTTTTTCCCAGTTAATTTAAATCCACAAACTTTGCACTCTGTTTTGTTTTGTGTTGCAGCGAAAGTGAAATTACTCCATAAATCGCTTCTTCTTTTCCGTTGAAGCTGCGGCAGTGACATCAGCACGTTGTGTTGTTAAACTTCACCAGTGTGACTGGAGCTTAACGTGCTTTGAGAAAGTCAGAGGTGCGGCAGGTTTATTTTAAAAAGCGGATTACTGGACAAAAACATTATTTTTGTCCTTCTGTGACATTTTCATTTCGTTTTTATTCGTCAACGAATAAATACTTTTAGTCAACGAATAAATACTTTTAGTCATAGTTTTTGTTTTAAAATATTAGTTTTTATTTAGTTCTCATCTTGTTTTCGTCGTGAAAAAATGGTCGTCAACGAATATTTTTCGTCATAATTATTGTTAACAAAATTAACACTGATTGAAAATGCTGATTATAAACTTTCCAACAATACCATGTTTGTGCTAATAGTTACATTCTGTTATATATGTTCTGTTTAAGGTTTTCAGGGTATGTTTAGTTTTGTTTCTAGGATAAAATCTCGCAGAGTTATGTAAGTGTTTGTGCAGAATTTTGGTTTTGTTTCTGCAGGTTGGGTCTGTCGACTCCAAAGAGTTAATACTAAGGTTGAGCCAGATACTAGTTTCAGTGCATTTGACAAGACAGAGCTGAAAACGACTCGTGTCACCTTGGTCACGGCCTCCACTCCGCTCGTTTTTTTTACCATCTGCTTTCTCATAGTTTGGCTAGTGATAAGTATATGTAAATAGTTTTCAAATATACAATACATATAGCAAGTTCTGATCAATCCATATCAATCCAATCAATGTACTGATTTAAGCCCCACCCACTTCCAGGTAAACCATGTCCAATTCCAGTTTAGGCCCCACCCATTCTAAGTACAGATAATTTAGATAGTTGAACAGATACAGATAGTGGTGTACTCGCTCATCCCTAGTTAACACACTGCTCAACCATTTGGTAGAGCACATTTAAGTCACTATATCTTATTAAAGAAGGTGTTGAATTTAACACAATGTGATTGTGCTATCTCTACCAATCGGTAGAGTTATGGTAGGGTAAAAAACGTCCAATAGAGGTCAACATTTTCTTGTCTGAAGGCAAACCAGGAATGAATAAACTGAATCAAATGCTGAAAAAACATTAGGGCCGCTTATTATTGTCCACCACCCTGACCCCCAAAAAATCTTTTTTTTCTTTCTTGCTGAGGATGTTAATAATGCTCTGGGAGACAAAGCAGATGATGCAGCAGTCTGAAACAGTAAGGCAACTCTTTTTCAACGCCCTTAAGCCCTTACAAAAGAAAATAGCGTGCTGCAGTTATCCATCTGAAGAGGTCTATCACTGCGTAGGTCATCTCAACACTTGGGGCAGCAGATGGCTGATGTTAGAGCTACAGGTTAATGATCAGGGTGTCCCTGGCTCCAGGCCCAGTTACAGCGGGGAAGGAAATTTGGTGACCAGAAGGCTGTAGGTTCCAGCTAGCTCCAGGGGTGCTACAACACGTTCCCTGCTGTGGGGCCTCGGACCCTCGCTCATCCACCGGTTTCTCATTAATCAGAGGTTGCTCTCAGTGGATACAACTTGTTAATTAAGAACGTGACTATAAAAGCCCATATGGAGACTCCTTGATTTGATGGGCTCTTTCACAATGTTCTTTTGAGAACTCACATACTGTTATATGATATGCATATATTAGATATGGCAGTTCATTGCCCATCCTAACTTAATTAGCTTTTGTAAGAGATGTTGTTATCTGTAGGCAAACAACATGTAGCTATTAAACATTCACAAAACACTAAGCAATGAAACCTGATCTACTTTATGATGTTACTTTAGAGAGCATCCTTACCTTAGAGATCAGTGCTTCACCTTGATTGTGTGTGTATAAGTGTGTGTATGTATGTATGTAAATGAGTGTCCTCGTTTTTCTCCCTACGGGGGACTGAAAGTACTCATAATGATAGGAATGCCTGTCAGATCTGTAAAGTGGGGACATTTTGCTGGTCCTCACAATGTGCCTTTATTACAAACTTTTAATTTTAAAAAGAGAAACATTTGACCTTTGGTTTCTAAGGTTAAGTTTAGGTTTAGGTTTATTTTTATTCAGTATTACACAAGTGAATGGAATGTCCTCACTAGTATAGTATTACCAAAGTGTGTCTGTGTGTATGTATCAGGTTTATGCCACGTCGTGGGGACCAAAACCTGTTTAAACACACAAGTTGTGGGGACCTTTCATCCTTGCAGGGACCACATGCTGGCATCAATGGAAGTATATGTAATGTCCCAACAACTCACAGAAACAAACATGTGTTTGTGTGTGTGTGTTTAGTGTGGGGACACAGGTGGTTGTGGAAGATGTTCACGTTCAGAGGTTGTGACCTTGAGGCTCAGGTGCCGTTAATGTGTAAACTGCTTTTTACACCTCCAGCCAAGACAGACTGTTGCCTGGTAACCGAAGGCACTTCAGGGAGTACGGGTCTGACTGACCTCTCTGACTTTGGTGCTGTGGGATGGCACAAGGTGGGGGTAAGTGACCAATCAGATTTTGCAGAAAAGGTCCACAAAATCATATTTACACAATTTTCTACTCACGTCAGATATCAGTCAGACAACACATGTTTAATTACTTTAGTTAAGAATTGGACCTGCAAGGCTACAAACACTAGAACTCAGTAGTCACCTAAATAGCCTAGTTGCTTACATCAAAACCCAACAGTGCTACATCAAAAATAGTTCATTTGTGTTTATAATTTAATAAAAAGACACTCTGATCTAGTGTCATGGCTTGATTTCTTTACAAATTACACCCATCTAAAATTATTTTTCCCAAAGTGTTACACAGGCTTTTGTTCAGCACAAACTCAGCAGCAACAGTGTCAAAACAGTAAGAGTGTCATAAATCTATATTCTGATTAAATCTGCTCTAAACTTAGACTTTCCAAAAACCTGTTTTCAGATGTGCTGATATATTGTGAAAAGACACTCTAAACATTTCTAGCCAAGACTTTTGAGCTCAGAACTGAATAAACAGAAGTGTTGGCTACACACTGCTCATTACACTCTTCAGAAATTGTATGTGGTTTAATTTGTAAAGATTAAGAAATGTGAGGCGACACTGCGTTTTCACTCAGCCATTAATCCGATATTGAATATTTATGAGATAGGTGTGAACAAACAGAACTGGTGTATTGTTAATGATCACCTCAGCTTATTTGTCAACACTCCATAGATTTTTGGCCACTGGAATCCACCAACTGAATGTCCGGAATTACCATGTCATTACCATATGAATGACAGAGTGTGTCTTTTTGGCACGAAAATACATTTTTCTTGTACTTTCTTAGTAGTAGTTGTAATAGCTTCCCAGACTCTACAACCCAGTCTCATCTCAGTATCTCCCCCATTATCCATTATGTGTATTTGAATTCTTCAAATGTCCATCCACATCTGAAGAATATGTTAGCAAATGCCCAAAAAAAATGCACCCCAGCCACTCAAACTTCAAGCAATATTTTGTTGAAAGTCTAGACATATGCAGAGATGTTGTGCCCAGGTGTTGGTGAAGGTCATCCAACATAATGGAAGCCTGCACCCATGCGCTTCTATACTGATCAAACAAAGAAGCAACTCCACACACTTTCGCTTTGATGTTCTAAATTCACATTCTGCGAAATGCCCCGTCCGCTGCTATTTCATATCAGAGCAGAACTCATAACATCCTCATTTGCGCAACTTTAAGACAGTCCAGCAGAGGCGTGACCTTTCGTGGCATATGGCGCGGGTTCCTTAATGTTCAACGGAACAGCAGGCTGGCTCACTGACTTTTGATTGCCATCAAAGGAGAAGAAAGGAAGAGCTGATGAAGTGGATGAATATGCATGGAATATTCATGACAGTAAAGGTTTCCATAGGGACGTGGCACGGGTCAGGCCTTTGAACTCGCCACTTAATCATTTACCTGAGGACTGTTTGAGCATTCAGTGGGGGGAGATTGCCAGAGCCCCGTCCATTCTGATATCCCAGGTGAGGCATTAATCAAAGCACTTATGATCTCAGAGCAGAAGGCCGACGGTCACCCGGAGCCAATCATATCAAACGCAACCGTCTGACCAGTCTGCCGCTGAGAGCAGAAGGTCGGCCAGGTCCAGAAGAAGCTCCCACCTCGACCACTCTTTCAAGGTTAGTTGGCCGTCTCCAAAGTGGGACCTCCCACTGCTAGGTCCAAGCTGATTCAAGTCTAATCAAGCCGCAATCAAAAGATGGTTTGGAAAAGCCGATCAATGGAAAGTTCTTAGCGTTTGGTGTGGGCACAAAAGCAGAGGAGAAGCAAGGCAGAACTGAAGGAAGTGAAGCAGTGAGCAAAAGCTCCACTGCCACAGGAGGCTGACTGTTGCTTTGCCCTCGGGCACAGGCTGCACACGCGGATATCAGGAAAGGCAGACAGCCAGGGTTATTTTTTCTGTTTGTTGCTTGGCCTTTTTTCTCCCTCTCACTGAGGGAGCATGTTTTCCAGCCCACCAAGGATGTTGGGAGAAGTCAGTGGAAGAGGGGAAAGGCTGCACACATACATACTAATGCACAACATATCAGGTTGGAGGTGTTAACCAGTCTTAACCTGTAATAGCAGCTTTGATAATGAAACATAACTCCACACTCTCAGAGCACATATTCCTCCTGAAACCAGCATTTGGCAATATTCAAGCATAAGAATTTCTGAGCTGCTATGACAAGAGCCAGATGGAGATGGCTAGAAGATGGAGTCTCCAAAATTGGCAAAACTCATAAGGTGCTCACAGTCAGCAGTGACTAGTGACTGATAGTGGTCCAAACTACCAATTGGCATCAAAGTGTTGGGCACTGAAGGATGGTTGTGTGAGGGTAACACTTTTGTGATTGTACCAGTAGATATGTTGGTTCAGATATAGGTTGGTGATTTGTTCCTCATGTAGGTACTGACCACTAACTGCTGGCACCTCAAAAGCCTTGCCAATTTGGAGATACTCCAAACATACTGTCTATTCATCAGAATCTGGCCCTTGTCAAAGAGTCTTATACTTGTCCATTGCCAAATATTTAATCACATTTACATTTGAGGGATTTAGCAGATATCCAGATCTGGGTTTACCAGGGAAAGATCCTGGCATAGGTTAGAATCCAGAAGATGCCTCGAGCTTAGATGCTGCCAAATGCAAAAGTCAATATGCTTAGATACACTGAATGATATTAGAGTAATGACAATAAGTAGAGTCGCAAGTCTTTAAGGTACAGGATAAGAAGTCTTGGATGAGATGGGTCTTCAGTCGTCCTTGGAGTGACATTGCCATTCACACAGGCAGGGGAAGTACATGCCACCGCTTAGCTGCGAGGGCAGAGAAAAGTCTGGATGCCTGTCTTCTATGTTTCTTTAAGGACGGGGGGTCAAGCCAAGCTGTGCTTGAGCTCGAAGCTCAAAAGGCTCATTAGTAACATGTAGTGCTTGGTGTCCTAAGAGTCTAACACTTTGTAGCCATTTTCTGGTCAAATTGTGGTGTTAACATTGTGGCTCTTCATCTTCTCCAAAAGTATTCAGACACCTGCACTCTTATATCATTTAGATATAGCTTTTTAGAGCCTTATGTAATCTAAGCCAAAACCCAAATTTGATCCGAAATCAGTGGTATTAGTAGGGAATTGACTTTGTCCTTGCTTTGTTGCAGTAACACCTCTGCTGTTCTAGGATAAGCTGCACACTAGAACATTGCTGCTGGGATTTGCATTCAGACACAAGAGCATTAGTGAGGTCAAGTGCTGATGCTGGCTGATTAGGTCTGGATCACACGATATCACACCCCAGAGGTTTCTCTACAGAGAACATGCTCCAGAGATGCTGAGTATGGTGGCTTGTGTGTGTGGCTGCTCCAATAATTTTCTCTACCTGACTGTGTATGTGCATTGTAAGATATGTAATAGGTTGTCGTAGTGCTGGGGTCTTGGGATCAAGTCTGCATCCGGGTGGAGTTTCCATGTACTCCCTGTGTCCATGTGGGTTTCTTACTACAGTCCAAAAACATGGAAGTCGGGTGAATTTGGTACTCTAAATTGTCCTTGTGTGCGTATGCATGCACCCATTGATGATTTTGGTGCCCTGTCCTGGGTTTGGCTAGTCTGCAATGCCTTGCCCTGCACCCACTGAGGGGGTAGGTGACTTACCGCAACCCTGATAAGGATTAAGCAGATAAGATAATGGATGGATGGATGGAGCAACTTTACCTGAAAACGTAACATAAATCTTCAGCTTTGCTTCAAAAAGTGTTTACGTTGGAATCTCATGAGTCTTGTGTTAAATGCTTATTTCCAGTCTTTTTTTTAATAATCAGACAGAACTGCAGAAATCCAATTATGATCAGATTATTAAGTGCATGTATATGCAGTCAATCACAAAAGAATGGCAAAGGATCCACCAAGTACTCGTTGCGATCATCAAGTCCTAAAATACAGAGAGCCACTGTCTGATTTTCATTGAGGAAGCATGTTTTGCCGCCCACCGAGGATTCACCGAGAAGTGAGGGGAAGAGCAGGAAGGCTTCTCAGATATATACACATCATACACACATACACAAATGCACAGCATATCAGCTTGGAGGTCTTGACCAGTCTTAACCTTTAATAGTAGCTTTGATAATGATACATAACTCCATACTCTCAGAGCACCAAACACTACACTACTTCTTACACATTCCTCCTGAAACCTGCATTAAACATTTGGCAACTGCTGTGGTGTAAAAAGAGAACACCAGCCACACCATCTGTGGATCTTGCTGAACCGTCTACGCACTGGGTTTGGCCACTTCAAGTCAAGTCTGAAGTGGGGCCTTTCAGACAGTGCAGCATGCGAGGGTGGTGCACCTGAACAGACTGCCGAGCATATCATCACCAGATAGCCCACCCTCAGAAGCTGGCCTTTTTGATTTAGGACCTGAGACGAGGTCATGGCTACAAGACACTGAGTTGACCTTCTGATGATATACGACAGAATGTATGTTTCATACATGCACAGATTGAGAAATCTGAAAGAGATCAGGTGAAAGGTCTACATGCACTAAGAAATCAGATTACGGAGCTAAAATCCAGCTCCTTATCAGATTTCTTAATTGAGCTTCTAGACCTTACTCTGATCTAGCAAATATGCAGTTTACATGACTACTTGAATAATCAGATGAGTGGTGTGATGTGACACATCAGGTGTATGATGGCCTTAAGGAGGTTTTATTATTAAGTCGAGTTCCAGCTCCTGTTGACCATATGGATGGTGTTTCTCCAGAATGTCATGTCTTCTGTTTGGGTCTTAATGGCTCGTTCATGATTCCACTGATTGTATCCATCATAGTGTTGGTCCTCTTCATCTTTTACCTTCAGCTGTTCCAGAATAAGTGTCTCAAGTGTGTTGGTTCTTCTCATAATGTGTCCAGTTTGGTTATGTGGGATTCTAGTCAAACTTCCCAGATAGCATACAGATGTGGGCCACTTCTGGCTGAGAAATGGCACTGCTGGCCCACTGTCGGCACTGACAAACTATGCGCAGAAAATACACGTTTGGCCCACATGTATCATATCAGATGTGGTCCACTTGTGGCAGAGATATGGCAGTGCTACCTACATATGAGCCAAAAGTGGCACACATGTTAAAACACCTATTTGGCCCACATGTTCTAAAACAGATGAGGTCCACTTCTGGCAGAGATATGACAGTGTTACCTACATATGATATATGGCCCTAATCTGGCATATATGTGGCCTACATCTTGCAAATGGGATCTGTCCGTCCAAGTGCTGTCAATCCATGTGGCAAGTGGGCCACATGAAATGTGGGATGAGGGCCATATGTGGGCCAGACTAATTTTGCTAACTGGGTTGGGTCAGGATCTATGTATTTGTCCAAAATTCTCACAAAACCTTTCTCCAAACCAAAGTTCAAAGGCATTAATGTGCGTCCTGTCTGGCTTTTTTATTAGCCAGCGTTCAGCACCACAGAATCTGGACAGCTCTAGTGTTAGTTTGAAGTGGCATCTTCTCCAGTTCCTTCATCCTTGTTCTGCTGTCAATTTCCTAACCGAGTCCTGGTAGGCCACCGCTGTCCACCACTTTGACACATCCACGGTAAAGTCAGTGGTCTTTCCTGATGTCATGACTTCTTCATAGTGAGCTGGAGTCCCAAGCATGTGAAGGTAGACAATGTCACTGATTATAAAGGGTGTTTATGGATGCTTATGAATATATATTGCATTTCAGAGATGGGCTATTCGCCTTTCCTCTGTAAATTGTCCTGGGAGGGAGATTTGTTCCTCACTTGAATGAGAATTCCTTGTCAGAGCAGGGCCCAATTGGTAATCATTGTGTGTCAGACCTTTGCCAACTTTATTTGGGGTTTTGTCTGCAATTAACAAGCATGGGTGCACAGTGAGCATGCTTCACCGATGGCACGCCAGCGCCTTTCTGCCTCTGAGCGCGTCTCCGTGGACAGTTTGTGTGTGAGTGAATCACGGCCCTGCCAGAGCTGCAGCCGTCTGCCACCCTGTAGTTGAAAAGGCCTGACGCAGGCTGTCATTGTTCTTGTGAATTTTCTCCATGCTAATTTCAGAGTTGAGAGCGCGGGGAATGCGTTAGGTACACCTCGCACCCATTTTTACCTGTACCAATTTCAGGTGACATTGGAAGGTGCTCGCTGTGTCATCCATCCCTCTGTGCTTCGCAGTAGGTGAGGCTCCAGTCAGACGTCTGTCGCTGTGTTGACATGCACTCTTGCTCACAGAATCATGTGGTACACTTGATGGAGGGCAGGCTGGCAGCTGTTGTCGCCAGCGACTCTCACACTGAATCAGCAGCTGGAGGGAGAGAGAGAGAGAGAGATCAAAGTTAGAAATGAGAAAAGGTACAGGATCGAAGCCATATGTGTCCTTTTTATACCCATCCTCCATCTGTCTGATTAAGGATGGTGGCAGCAAAACGACACACCTGGCCTGCTTCAGCCAACAGAGGAGCATTCTGAGGATTTGTCTGTAGTACCAGTGCATAATTTTACTAAATCTGTTCACCACAGGCATCTGACAGCACTTCAGTGTTTGTGCTCAGTGTGCTGAGCAGTGAAAAAGTCAGCCCTGCTTAACATTTTAAGCCAGCTTCACTCATCTTAGTTTAGTCAGCGGTTCTTCTAACTCACTCAATTAGGCAAAACAATACTAGCTAGGACTTGTTTCCTCACACAGTGACATCATCTTTGTAGTTCTACAGTAACACACTGGTCAGGACCACCACAGCGCAGGTGGCTCATTCTCAGTACTGCAGTGACACTGATGTGGTGGTGGTGTGTTAGTGTGTGTTGCACTGGTACGAGCTGCCGATGTTTTTAAAGGTGCAAATTGTCCTCTAGTTCTGTGAGCACCAACAAAGGACTAGAGAACCAACACAGAGCAGATATTATTTGGGATGGATCACTCATCATGAGCACTGCAGTGCCAGTGATGTGGTGGTGGGGTGTTACGGGTGGATCAGACACAGCAGATCTGCTTAAGGGAGTCCACCCACTGTCCACTATATTAGATGTACTTAGCTTGTTGGTCCACTGTGTAGATGTAAAGTCAGACACAATAGCTCACAGTGTTTGTTGGTCCTCTAGTCCTTCATTGGTGCTTTATGGATGAATGAGCGTTTCACTATTATAGCACCTTTGTCAAACCCAAGGATGCTTTACAATTAACACACTATTTACACACTTACAACTCAAACACACACCTGGAGAGAAGCGGCAGCCAATCACACACAGCATCCTCTTAACCAGAAGTGACCGTCCACCTGGGGAACTGCATCAAGCACTAGGACAGAGTGCCAACCATATCTGGGCATACACAGAAACAAACATGCATATTCATTCACACACACTAGATTAGCAAATTCACATGATCTCCACGTTTTTGGACCGTGGAAAGAATCCCTCGCTGACACGGGGAGAACATGGAAACTCCACCCAGATGTTATATGTTTGGTTGGACTATTCTCAGCACCAGAACACACATTAAGACACCACCACCACGTCAGCATCACAATGCTGAGAATGAAGAACATTGAAGAACATTGGTGAACAAAGTTTACAGTGAAACAGATGAACAACAGTCTGTAATTGTAGAAGTACAAAGTGCACCTAGAGTACCAGTCAAAAGTTTGGGCACCTTCTGGGCATTCAGTGTTTTTTCATGATGCAAAAATGTTCTGCATTGTAGATTAATACTAAAGTCATCTAAACTATGAATAAACACACATGTAATTATTTAGTAAACAAAGAAGTAAACAAACCAGAACATGTTTATATTTGACATTCTCCACAGTAGGCACCTCTTGCTTAGATGCAGCTTTCTTGGCATTTTCTCAGTCAGCTTTATGAGGTAGTCACCTGGAATGGCTTTCAGTTAACAGTTGTGTGTTTACTCTGAAGTAAAATCTCAAACATGTTTTGGTTTGTTTAACACTTTTAGGTTTACTACATGACTCATTATGTGTTCACTCAGAGTCTGGATGACTTCAGTGTTCATTTACAGTGTAGGACCAAAATAAAAACAATTAAAACATTGAATGAGAAGGTGTGTCCAAACTTCTGACTGGTACTGTATATGGTCAGTGTGAGTGTAGACACAAGTGGGTATTATTGTTATGCTAATAAAAATGTTAGGGCATAGGTTTGTGCCCCCAAAACGCTCCCTTTGTCCATTTAGCTACAGAACTACAAGCTAGCCTTACAGCTCCAGTGTACAAGAAGCAAACTTTGGACACCACACATGTCTAGGCTGATTAGCTACATTCTGGCTAAGAGGGAAATTGTGTAAATTAGATGTTTTGCTGAACTAATCTTATAAAATACATTAGACTCAGTATTCAGTATTCAGTGTTAAGGCACCAGCTGCTGCGATAAATACAAATATAGCAAGTCTGTCCTGTAGCGTTAGCGTCAATGTCACAAGTGTGGAGTGGAAATTACTACTGGCCCTTGTAGCAGCTGCCACAGCTCATATCCACCGCTAAGTGGCTCCTAGGGTCAGTCAATGAGCATACTTCAATTACACAGCTAAAATAAACAGTGTAAGGCTGTTGACAGTCTGCATACTGCCTTGTGTAAATGCCATATTGCGAAGCCCTTCGTCACTGCTTGCTTCTTGCTGAGGAAGCTGATACATATAAACCGAATGGTCAAGACTAATGTAGTGCTCAGCGTGCAGCATACGGAGCCATGTCAGTACTTACACAGTTGTAGTGTTTCACAAAGCAGCCCTGAGGTGGAATAGAGGCCTGTGACACGCTTGTGTATTTATGAGTCCATTAAGCACAAGGACATGACAGCATTTTAATATTGCCATCCTTTTAGCGTTAGCATCCAGATTTATCTCTGAAGCCCTACAGTGATTCACTGTGCAAAACGAGTAGCTGCGACAAAACCCCGTCCACTGATCAAGGCGAAAGGATGACAGCACCTGAGGCTAGCCCATAAAAAGTGCACATTTTGCTGAGGTTTTTTTTCCCATCATGCATCTGTTCCCAATCAAATATCTGAAAATAGACGCAATTATTCCAAAAGCATTCTGATTGTTGAGCTTCTGCTCAAAAATGCTCAGCGTGCTTTGAAGTTGCATAATTAGCTGCACCAGTTGAAATAGGACATGTCGAATTTTTTGGGGGCTAAACTGATGGCAGGTTAGGACCACACGATATCCTTCTATATCACTCCACCTGCTAAATTACTTACATTATTCACTTGCAGTTTCGTTTCAGTAGCAATTTCCTAGACACTCTTGACATTTGAGACAGACATTGGAGTCGCCACCATCCACCTGGATGATGCTTCAGAGGACAGTCCACACCAGAACTCTCACCATTCATTAGAGAGGTGAGGAGAGACTAAGGCAGGTTTTGAAGATGGAGATGATTAGGAGTGGGAGCAACACCTCTTCTCTTTTAGACGAAATGACCAGGGGTCTCTTTCTGACCTCAGAGAATTGGGACTATGTCTCAGTATGTATCAATACTCAAAAAAAACATGCAGTATTGATTTTTGATGACTTTTTCATGAAAAGAGCCCGACCACTAAATAGCAGTGCTGTAAATGTTGTATTGTAATCTTCATATCATTTGAAAGAAGACACCACTTCTAGAGTGTCTAGAGTACATCACTGCATTATGGCATTGGGATCCACACAGAACACAGGGACAAAGAGGGAAAGGTCTCCCTGTTTGGGGATTTTTTTTTTATAAACTACTGCTTCTACACCATCACTGGGGAGCCAACCCACTCGGAGGAAAGCACAGGATTCCCAGCTCCGAATGGATCAATCAGTAGATGCCTGAGCCAGCAGACATAGCAATGTGTGAGTGATAGAGAGAGAGAGAGAGAGAGAGAGCCATCTACCCATCCAGAGAGAGCACTTCCAATTTTTGCTCTCTTGGGCCTCGACTGTTGATGGCAAACAGCATAACCGGGATTCGAACTCACGATCCTCTGGTCATAGTTTCAGCATCTTAGCCTGCTGAGCCACTCGGGGAATTTGACCTCCATCTTTATGCTATCAGTGCAGTGAACACACACTAGTAAGCACACAGGTGCCCAGAGCATTTGGCACCCAATTCATGGCACCCAGGGAGCAGTTGGGGTTCAGGTGCTTTCCTCAAGTGCAGTTTAGTCGTGTGGTTTCAGGGAATCACACCCAC